>JASDQU010187627.1:1162-20492 GCA_032191745.1 Picea mariana
CACATAATTTCATGTACCTTCATTAATTTTTGTTTTTGTAGTTTCTATGCATGAATCTTAATAGGACGTTGCTTTCGATTATTTTATATTTTATAGATTGGGTTTTGGGGATCAATTGAGAGTGATGTGAGGGGGAGGGGAGGGGCCATGTGAGCTTCCACCTTCACGTGGTTGGACTTGTTAAGTAGAGGATAAATTATTCTTGAAACTAAGAGAATCTCTTTCATTTTTATACCATCATGATCGTATAAGATTTCATCAATATTGTTACCTATTTGAATCTTCTTAGAATTACCATAAACCCTATTTTTCATGTTCTAGTAGATATGTTAATGATTCCAAGTTTCATATTTGTATTTGACTGAAGGTCCAACTAGCTTTCAAAGTATCAAATTGAGATTTCAAGTTGATAAACCAAATATGAAATGAATCCAAGAATCATTTGATATCGTCGCAAGAGAGACAAATGTAAATAATCTTGTGACGAATTTTCTATACTATCGACGAAAAAAGTTTGTCGATAATTTTATGCCATTATTATGTAATTTTGTACAAAAATAATGGATCTTGGGGACTACACCATGTTCAAGTAACGGGGAATCAGGAACGATGAACGAGGAACACAAATTGCACGAGGACTAGACACCGACAATAGGGACCTGCGAATGGGGCCAATGTTGGAATTTTTTCAAACAGTTTTTGTATGGACTGGAATTTGTCATGGATAGACTATTGGCATGCCTTAACGATATGGGAGGGTTTATGTACTCAAATTTGAGTGACACACCCACTTTCTTCTATCATCAATTCATCATGTAAACCATAAACCCTAATTTTCTTTAAGAGTACCCAATTTGGTTGACGCAAGTTTTAGGCCTTCGTCGGTCTTTGTTCATTTTTCTTTTAGGTTCTACATTAATGTATATACAATGTATCTGCATCATAGTTGTGAAGAAAAATCCCTCTATTTCGTTGATTTCTTAATCAACACCATTAAGATACTAGAAGCGGGCAACAATGACATGTGAATGGGGCCAACGTCGAAATGTTTTCAAACTGTATCTGTATGCATTGAAATTTGAACTGGATAGACTATTCGCATGCCTTAACAATATGGGAGGTTTTCTGGACTCAAACTTGACTGACACACCCACTTTCTTCCATCATCAATTCATCATGGAAATTACCATAAACCCTATTTTTCATATGTTCTAGTAGATATGTTAATGATTCCAAGTTTCATATTTGTATTTGACTGAAGGTCCAACTGCTTGCAAAGTATCAAATTGAGATTTCAAGTTGATAAACCAAATATTAAATGAATCCAAGAATCATTTGATATCGTCGCAAGAGAGACAAATGTAAATAATCTTGCGACGAATTTGCTATACTATCGACGAAAAAAGTTCGTCGATAATTTTATGCCATTAGTATGTAATTTTGTATAAAAATAATGGATCTTGGGGACTACACCATGGTCAAGGAACAAGGAATGAGGAACGAAAATTGCATGAGGACTAGACACCTACAACAGGGACCTGCGAATGGGGCCAATGTTAAAAATTTTCAAACAGTTTCTGTATGCACTGAAATTTGTCATGGATAGACTATTGGCATGCCTTAACGATATGGGAGGGTTTCTGAACTCAAATTTGAATGACACACCCACTTTATTCCATGATATGGTGGCTCAAGCCCTCAGTACACATGATGCCAAACAATGAAACATAACAATTTTACTATTGAATGATAGTGTTATGTCACCCATGCTTAAGGAAAGAACTTAAGGTTCTTAGGTCCTATTTGAATCTTCTTAGAATTGAGATCCGTTACATAGTCCTTGAAAAAAGACAAAAGACTTATGTAGCAGAAGGAGTCATATATAAATTTTCTCTTCTAGGATAGTAAGGAAGGAGTCATATACAAATTTTCCATTTGCAATCCTCAGATAATCCACCGAGACATTTTTTTTGGATGAGGTAGTTAAGGGTTTTAATAACCATCACATAAAAGGTTAGTGCAAAAGGGAATCCTCGATGAATAGAGTGGAAAGTAGTCTCGTGTGAGAAATTGATCATCAACCATCTCTTTGTTTTTTATTTTGAGGGCCTTAATATGCTTCATAAATTCCTTGGATGTCAGATCTTTGAAAAATATCATAGTAGGATTCTCACATGTCTTAACCCAATGGAACCCAACTTTTATTTGCCCCCTCCTTACTTTAAATGTCTCATCAACCTTTAGTATTTGTTATTGTTTGGTCAGTTGTTTTCTAAGGGGATAAGCTGAGGCATTCTTGAAATTTCCTCGAGCTCTTCCAATATTGCCTTGTATTTTATTCTTCTAAATGTCGTCAACTATCTACCATAACATATAAGAAAGGAAACGATTTTTCTAATGGAATATTCCCACAAAATTAGAATTCAACCTTTGTCCCCTCGGGGCCTTGAACTTAGCTTCCATATTTTGGGGTGGATAACTTCTCCCACTCCCCTATTGAACAACGGGTTAGCTTCCATATTTATAGGACCATGCAAATAATTCTTTCTATTCTTAAATATGTTAATTGCTTGGCTAGCAATTCTATCCTCCACTCAATTCCAATTATGATGTGTTGAGGTTCATTCTTCAGTTCTACATTAAGTTTTTGAGTGGGTATACATTCCCTGTATTTAAGAACAACTTAGTTAGTATGGTCATGGGATACCATCATTGAATTTTACATTTACCAGTGGTAGCGTTGGTCAAGTGTGATGGGTAATTTTCCTTCTCATCATTCACTTGAGTGGATTCTGCCCTTTGGGTTTAGTTATTAGTTTTGATTCTATATTATAGCAACAATTTTTTTTTTTCCAATAGAAAAATGACTCAAAATTATATAAGGTATAATTTCTTTTACATAGCGGTATTGATTCAAAATGATACAAATGAAATCCTGATAGAGATTTGAGAGTCCAAGGTTTGTTGCACAAATAATTTAAAGGAAAAATGAGAGCCTGATAGATATTTGATGTAGTAATGTCTCCCAATGCGTCTCCACTGGCCTACACAAGAGTGTCATCATAATTATGAGAACATCATCGACAAAAATTAAGTGGATGATGTTAAGAAATTTTGTTACCTTAATACCTGATAAATTGTGACCATCACTACCTCTGGATAGCATCAGGCTGAGGCCTTCCATAATCAATATGAACAGGCAAGGGGATAACGGGCATCCTTGATGAAGTCCCCTCCATATTTTAAAGTAATCTGATGCCTCCCCATTAATAAAAACTGCAAAACTGGCATTGGAAACACAACTCATAATCCATCCTGTTAGCTTAACCCCAAAACCTATTGAGAGTAATATAAACCTTAAGTAATCCCAGTTAATGATATCATAGGCTTTTTTGAGATCTAACTTTAGCACCATAGATTTAATATATATATTTTTAATATTGTGGAGACTCTCATGAGCCGTACCAATAACGTTCTGGATTCTTCTACCCTTCAGAAACCCCAGCTATTCTGGAGAAAGAAACTTTGACATAATCGGCTTGATATGGTTCGCAAGGACTTTTGAGATCACCTTATAAATAAGATTGCATAAAGAGATTGGGCGATATCCTAGTTAGTTCATTATAGTTGGTGGTTTCTTTTGATTTGAATAAATGATTAAAGTAGGTGACAACCTCATCTTTTATCGCCTCCTAATCAGTTATGATATCCCCATTTTCCTTTTGTAACTCCCAAATATGCTTTCGATTTCTGTTGTAGCTGGCCGTTTTATGAAAATATTTTGTATTGGAATCTCCACTTTGTATCCAAGTAGCCTTGCTACGGATACACCAGGTTTCTTCCTCTCTGCGTAGATAGGTGTTCCTATTTGATTCAAACTGATGGAGATGCCTATCATCCTTCGAGGATAAGGGATTCTCAACTGATTTTAATAAAGGTTGCTTAATATCAAATTCCATATTCTCCAAAAAAAGACTGTTCTACGCCTTGACTTCAACTTGCCATATTTTTGTTTGTCGTTTGAGCTCTTTAAGTTTCCAGATTAGTCGTAACTGAATGCTACCCTCCATCATAAAATGGGGGTCATTCAAAATTAAATGGACCAGCTTTACAAATTCGACATCCTGCAGCCAAATCGAATTGAACTTGAAAGGAAACACCTTATATAAAGGCGTGTTCTCCAGCTGGATAAGAATGGGAGCATGGTCAGAGATAAATGGGTATTCCACCCATGATCTCGAAAGGCCAGCAGTAGATAATAAAACTTCAGAAATTAAGCATCTATCAAGTCTCCTGACAGTAACATCATAACCGGATCTGCCATTACACCAAGTTGGGACCAACTTCGATGGCTTGATATCTACTAGCTTTAGTGAGGAGAGTAAGTCTCTGTAAAATTCCTCATTTGAACCAGAAACAAAAGAACCCCCCTAGGTTTCATCTGAGGATAAAATGAAATTGAAATCACCAACAACGATGAGATTTGGAGTTGAGAGAATACCACTTTTTGCTACTTTACTCCAGAAGTTCTTTTGGTCTAAACACAACCCACAAATATTTAGAAACACCAGCTTATTTTTTGAACAAATACATCTACCTGTTAATAAGATACCTCATACCATCAAGAAAGGGATTAGATCAAAAGAGTTAGGGTCCCATGCGACCAAAAAGCCACCAGAAGACCCTAGAGAGTTAACTGCAGTCACAACCCAAGAAGGACGAAGAAGAAGCAAAAAATCATGAGCTTTTTGTTCATCTGAGAGAGTCTCTTGTTAAAAAACAATGTCTGACTTGATGTGGTCCAACAGTCTGTGAACTGAGGAAACCTTGAAGGTGCCTCCAATCCCCTGAATGTCCAAGGAGATCTATAGCATCATTTTTCCCTCACCAGGGCCTTCATTTCTCTAAGGGCCCCGGTATCTAGAGAAGAAGGAACAAGAACATCTTCTTGAATACTAGAAGCCACTTGCTTCTTTCGAAAAATTCTAGTCTTGATTGGTGAGAGTTATGAAGCAATGCCATGAGACCAAGAAAATGATTTATATCCCTTACCTGTGGCTTGCGAGGAGGAAGAGCCAATATCTCCACTATTGACAACAACTTTTTTACCAAGGAAAAAAGGTAGTGGTATAGGGTCATGAGTCTCACTAAGGTCAGGAGCTAAGGAGTCAAGGGCTGCAGAGAGAGATGAGTCATTCTCCTCAGCCTCCCTAAAACCTGGAAATATCGGAGAGATTGAGAGTGACTCGTCTAGGGAATGGTTCAATGGCACAGAGAGGTTTTCGGAGGAATGGAGAACAACAAATGACGGGAGAGGTATAATAGAAGGGTGCCGGGGGACTGTAGATTGAAGTGTAGTAGTAAGGGAACAAAGCAGAGTTTTAGTGGCAGGGGGCTGGAGAGAGTTTTAGGAACAAAAAACTTAGATTATCCATAGTCCAATGCTACAATGATCCACTATCAATTGATTTATTTCCTCTAAGAAATCCTCTAGTTATACTACCCTTTCCCTTTGCATTCATATAGTTCATCTTGCCTGCTTCTAGAGGATTCACTAGAAATAACCAACTCCTCATTCACTATTGCAACTTATTAAATCAATAATTATTTAATATTCTCCTTTTTTTTAATGCAATTGTGTTGGATCACTAATCATAAATGACTATTTCTCCGTCTTGGTGGTCACAATTTTGGTTTCTCTAATTATTTTTGTCTCCATCATAATGATTATTCTATAATCACCATCTAATATTATTAAATTGGGTAGAGTGAGATCTTCTATTTCCATATGAAATTGAAATCATTAATAGTCCAATTGATAATGTTGCAATGATCCTTGGAATCTATTGAATGAATTCAATATGAAATGTTCATTGATCACCTTGTCGAAGCGATTGATGGATTTTGATAGCCCTTTGAATATGTAGAATTAATTCTTCCCAAGTTTCTCATTGATCACCTTGTCGAAGCCCTAGTTATAGCTTTTAGCATTTATCAACTCATTGTTCAATAATGTGTAGGTCAACATGAATTCTAGAGTTTTCTTATTGTAAAATTAAAATATTGAACATATTGGAAAATATTTTAATTATATAAAATATAAAAAATATTTATAAAATTAAAATATTGTAAACATATATATGTTATATATATGTTACAAATATATAACATATATATGTTATATATATAACATATATGTGTAACATATATGTTATATATGTCACGAACAGAACCCGACCGCGCCCTAAATCCATTCGCATTGCACACAGTGAAAACAGAACCCGACTGACGCCCTAACGCCATTCACATTTCACAGTGAACAGAACTCGACCAGCCTAACCCCATTCACATTGCACAGTCAAACATAACCCGACCCCTAACCCCATTCACATTGCACAGTCGAACAGAACCCGACCCCTAACCCCATTCACATTGCATAGTCAAACAGAACCCGACCACTAACCCCATTCGCCCTAACTCATCCTGTTCGAACTCGACCGACGCCATTCACATGCATTGATCCCTGAACTCGATCGAACCCATTCGGCCCATTCACATTCATCCTGATCCACAAAGGTAGACAAAGACCCCAACAAGAGACGCGGTGACCCCAACAAGGAGCCATCGAGACAAAGAGTGACAAAGAAGCGAACTAGACCAACAATGACTTCCAATCCAGTAAATTTTCCTCACTCCGTCCTTTTCAAAATTTTCATTTTGAAAAGTCTAGGGCACACATGCATCATCATTTGAATGATATATTCTATATATTTGATCTAGGGCACCATGTTTGAATTAGATATTCTGCAGATTTGAGTTAGGGCATATTCGAATTTGAACTTTTGTTCCTAGGGTTTTCCTGGTCACAATGTTATTAGAGGGATAACATGAAATCTATGACAACCATCTAAAACAATTCAAGAATCCATCTAAAATACCATAACTGCAAATTGGGCAGTCAAACAGTGTGAAATATCCTACAGTCCAAGTGTTTGTCAAAAGTCCACACTCAAGAATTCATATAAAATTGCTACAACAATGAGTAAATTCATAACAACCTCTATAAACATTTCAGTGGTAAATTTTTTGACGAAAGGCCAACACAGTAAAACTCAGAAAAATACCAAAAATAATTGAGTGGGAATTTTACAGTTTTAAATGCACACAAAGCTCTTCATTAGGTTGGTAAATTTCTTGTAGCATCATAACATCAGGTTGGTAAATTGAGAACATTCATTTGAGGGATAACTGTTTGTGGGCACCCCCAACCCCTCTGGAATTTAGTGAAATAATGATATTTTTGTAACCAATTTTTAGGTCTTCCCTGCTCTAAAGACCCCATTGATGGTGAGTTGTTTACCCTCTCTTACTTCTTTCCTTGCTTGACACTTAGCCAATGATATATCTGATTTCCTTTCAATAGTAGAAGGAATTTTATTGTCCATGGATAGTTCCCCCACCAACCCCCTTGGCTCCATCTCAAATTATTTTAATGATATTAACAAACATAACCACTTAAGGGAAATTTTTTTAGACTTCTTCTTAGGTTCATTTGTGGGTAGAAGGGATTGTGACTTAGTCTCTTTGACCAAAAAATTATTCGTTTGGACATGGACCAACTTAGTATCATTAGAAGAAAATATCGTATATACAGAGGGTACACTACATTCCCCCATAACAATCTTATTCTAAATGATCTCCCCCAGCTCCTATAATAACTCTTTTGAGCCAGAACTTCCCTCGACCCTTTTTGATCCAATTAGGGACTCAAACATCGAATGAGGACCATCACTTGTTAATTCCATATGTTTAGTAGTAGCCTCATAACCAATTGGAATTGAGAAGCCACTAGGAACATTATGAAGATGCAAGAACATGTATGAGATATACATACCTCTTTTATCTAGAGATGTTGTTGGAGTTAATGTCTCAGGTTGTGTAGAATCCTTTCTAGATGCCGAATGATGAGGATCATTCTTTAGACACCCAACTTCATGACAAAACACACAACAAAAAAAGAGTCTCCAACGCTCTAATTTTTGTTGGAATTTCCAATTTCTCCATTCTGTATCCATATCCAATTTTTATAATAGACCTTCTATAATGTCTAATTCGACCAAAATACGCCCAACCATGCGATCTTCCTTCTCCATACATTGATCCTCCAAAGCACAAAATCAACCAATGGTATTTTCTGTGCCCTCCAATATCTTGCTATTCCAAAGCTCAATGGGTAAACTAGGCAACAATACCCATATATTTTGAATGAATGTAGGTTCCCTTTGTGGGTCAAAGCCCAACATCCACCTCTTGAGACATAAACTTGATGGGCCCCATAACTAGTCATTTTCCAACAAAAGGGTTGCATATGCTTTAGATTGCACGAGAAAACATACCCAACCACATACAAGAAGATGAAAGGATGACAAGTACCCCAACATAGGCTTCTAATGCTCACCCAACCACAGTTTCAAAGAGACACCTTTAACAATCTTGCTTATAAAATATCCCAACCAATTAAATTTTCTTTCATTTGGATCCCCTCCTACTAGGGATGACCTCATATGACCTGATGAGAATCATTGTTCAGACACCCAACTTCATGACAAAACACACAACAAAAAAAGAGTGTCCAACACTCTAATTTTTGTTGGAATTTCCAATTTCTCCATTCTGTATCCATATCCAATTTTTATAATAGACCTTCTATTAAATGAAATCTATATAAAACTAAAGTAAGAAAGCTGTAACTAAAAACTGGAATTAAATCTATCCATCCATCAATCCTCATCAGAAGAAAACCCAAATTAAAACTATGCTTTGTTCTAATTAAAAATCTGTTCTAAACTTGTGTGTAAAATTATAAAAGAAAGCATCATTTAACATCTACTTTGCACACGAGGTTAGTATAAAGAGAGAGAGACCTTCTAATTGCACACAGGGTTAGTATAGAAACTTGCAAGCCTGTTCCTAATCTACAATATCAACACATACTAACACATATCATCATCTAACCTGCAAAAGAGAAGTAAAACAGTAAGCTATAGCAAACTAATTAATTAAATAAAAACATGCATACACAGTTAATAAGAAAGAGCAATTTGAATTAAGAAATGCATAAATAACATAAGAACAATCACCAGACTGCTGGTGGGCCCCCCAATAAGTCGTGGCTACCTCCTACAAGAACACCACGAAATTAACAAGGTGAATTCATCATGAAAGCTTGAAAACACAGTTATGGCATAATTCTGGCAATGTAAAATACCAAAATAGAGAAAAATGAATTTGTCTCTAATCTAATGGCTCTTCTACTTGGTTAACAATATTATGAATATCCTATCAGTATTTATAAGCTTACAACCCAAGTGGTCGACCATAGGAGGGTCGAACCACTTCTAATTTCGGCAAAATACAATAAATGATGCCCTAACTGACAAAACAGAGCAAGCCAATAATCGCCTTCTTTGGACAACTGAAACTAAGTTGTCTGGAGCTTAGTAGCTGGAAGGGGTGATCATGAAGAAAACCTATGTGCCCAATTTTTCCATTACTAGCCGCCAATGCCATAACCGCCAACTTGCCTTGCGTTTTTGTGCAATACTGAGTGCTGGAATGAGTGCCGGATCGAGTACCAGAACGAGTGCCGGATCAAGTGCCAAAACTGGAAACATGGTGTGTTTTTCCCTGTAATATTAGAAAAATGTGAATTAGCTCTTAGAAGTCATAAAACATGATGAATTATACTTGGTTTAATCATTAAACAAGAATTACATGTACCTTGTGGCGATCATACCATTTTATCATGAAATTCTTCAAAAAGATGATTCAAAAGATGAAAAATGCATATATACATATGGAAAAAGTGTATAATAACCGTCATGAAAATGATCATATCTCGGGCCCAACATTACCCCCACACTTACGATTTTGCAGGTCCCATTGCAAACAAAAATAAGTTACCCCTCGGGACTAGGCTTGCTGAGGAGGATCAGCTTTGAAAGCCTCTCCTTCTTGCCGTGTAGTCTTAGCCTTGTGCCTCTTATGTTGCTTCAACTGTGCTCTGAGGCCGCGGTTAGATTTGGTCATCTCATTGACCAATCGTTGAAGAGAGTTAACTTTTGTTTGAAGGACTGCATTGTCATGATGAAGGTGTGTATCTATTGTCTTCATTTCCTCCGATTGTTTGAGAAGATGATGGTTTTCCTTTTGTAGCTCTTCTATGGTTGGGACAGAATCGATGATCTTTGAGGAAGGATTAGATCCTTTGAGGGATGTTGACAATCTATCAGTTTTTGGATCCAAATTGGGCATGGGTGAAGTAGGTGTGATGGGAGATCAGTAAGGTGAGGTAGGTTATGATCTTGTTATCCTTAGTGGCTCTAATCCATCTGCAAAGAATTTGTTAGGTTTCTTATGAGGGCTCTCAAAGTCAGAGGACACTTGGATGGGATCTGAAGTAGGTGGAGGTTTTGCATAAGGCTTGGTTCTTGTGTTCCGGGTACTCTTCCAAAAGGGTCCCTTACCAAATCGGTTGGCTCCCCTCTTGTTTGTAGGAATGATGGGAAAGTCTTGCTGCGTTACTTGTTGAAGCTTTTTAGGTGTAGGATCAAGAGAGAGTGAAGGCATTGGGGGGTCAACAATGGGCTTCTTTTGGACTTTGCTCTTGGTCTTTTTACCCGATGAATAAGTAGGGATATCAACAAGCTTTTGGTATTGTTCTAGCAAAGAGAGGGTTTGTGCAAGGGAGTTTTGAGTTCTTGGAGAGTGAGGCTTGGATGGAGAAATAGTTTTTAGTCTAAGTGGCTTTTTTCCGGTCTTAACTGTCAAGTGAGGGTTTGCAATTTGGTAGATAAAGGCATCCCAAATTTTCCCCTATTTCTCTAGTTCATCAAGAACGAGGAGTTTGATCAAGCCATGGTGGAAGAGACTATTGTGGGGGTTAGTCACATTTTTCCTCACTTGAGAGGACATCTTCTCCAATCTTTTGAGAAAATAGAAGGGGAAGTTCAAGGGTTTGTTGAACAAAAAATGAGCTAGCAATCTAAAATGACAAGCTTTGAAAGTAGAGTATCTACCTTCACATGTAATTAACCTTGTGATGACGATGAGGGGATTGACTAATTCTTCCTTTATCCACTCCTTAGCATACCCTTTTTCTCCTAAAATGCCCTCGAATTTGGGCTTAAACAACCTATTGTAACTTGAGTGCGGAAATTGGTGGTTTTTGAACCATCTATCTCCCATTCTTGGGAGCTTTGTTGCAACAACAATGGACTCTTCTATGAATTCAAAGGTGAGAGACCCTACATGTGCTTTCTTACCATCAAAACCAACTACAAATTGCATAGAGAGGCCGCCATCGTGGCTTTGCAAGCTAGACAAAAATGGCCCCTAGCCTGTGTGCAAAAACACCTCCTTGCACTGTGCAAATTCGAGAATGGAAAACAAGTCTGCATAGGAGGAGGGTTCGTATCTCCTGGGCATTGTGGAAGAGGTAGAATTCACCAAGCAAGGGCACGAATAGGCCAAGAGATGGCACGGATTTAGCACGGTCTGAGTGCGATTTGAATAGGGGACAAATTGTCAGAGGTTAGGCGCGATTCCTTAACGCAGAGGAGAGCAATTGGCAAGGGAAAATGAGATAATAGAGTGCCCAGCCCGATTTTGGATGCACTTAAGGTGGAGTAAGTTACACACATGTGCACACGGGCTGCCATGTGTGAAGAATTCGAATTCAAAGGCTTGACTTGGAGCAATGTACTGGTGCATAATTAGATCAATGTCCAAGTCTTTTGACTTGGACATTTGATCATAACCATATGAAGCATCTTTTAATCAATGCCTGCAACCAATTTAATTGAATATAATTGAATTCTAGTTACCTAGAATCTAGGACAGTTACTGGTATGCAATGGCACTTCGTTCGACACCTCATATGACACTTTTTATAATGGAAGGCCTGCAAATTTGAAGTGTTTTTGACAACCACAGTAGTTTATGAGTAGGGGCATAATGCTTCATGCTCATTCAATCTTCTTGCATATGACATATAATGTCAAAACCTACAATGAACAGGTTATAGAAGCATAAAAATGTATTGTCAAACCTACAATATGCAACTTGTAATGAAATGATAAACCGATAAAGAGTGGTCTGTTAAATAACCGATAAAGAGTGGTCTGTTAAGTATGAGTTCAGTAATTTATAGCACACAGGGGTTAAGCATTTTTTTTTAAAATAACATGACTATCAATGTAATAACCTGTATCATGATGATAATACAAAAATTCTTGCAAAGACTTATTTCTCTAGGAAATGATCATTTGTCAGCTCATCAACACCTCCCCCACACCTAAGTATTGTGACACCACACAATCAAAAGTATAGGAAACTAGTCAGTATCCCCCAATAGTTGAAGATTTATAGTATATCAAGTGTAGAGATAAAATTTCACAGATTGGTTTGACGAGACAGTTAGGATATGGCCCCACCTATAGGATAAGAGATCCTATATATAGATAAGAAGAGGTAGGCAATAGAGTTTCAAGATAGTCTTAGAGTTATTTCCCAATGGAAAGTATATGGAGTTCATTAACCTTAGCTTAACCACACATACTTCATGTCATCTTTGTCTGCAAGTAATGCCGTACATCAGGACAAGTTTAGATTTATTATTTATTTTTGTCAGATACCATCCTCGCTAGGTAGAATGCCCCACTTTCAGCAAGCCTGTTCAGTACTCTGGCAGGTTTACATAGTCATACCACATGCCGGTACCCGCTGCTAGTAGACCTGTTCAGTATCCCGATGGGTTAGCCTCTTAAACCCTCAGAGACTGGCCCTCCATCTTTTAATATTTTAATATAAGATTTCTTATGCAAGAAGATGGGGGGACAACTCTGAAAACAAATTTTTCTTTCGTTTTTTTACTTGGGATGGTATTTATGTTAGAGGATGATTTCCCGTTATATTGCTTAGTGGTTGTCCTGATGTAAGGGGTACTTAAGCGGATGTGGCCTATCTAAAGATATGACATAATCAAGCTATTTAGTGTGTAGTGGATGGTACCATTGAGAAAGAACAAAAAGGTATCTCTAGGCTCAACTTACTTTCTTCTTTTGTAATTATTATGATGTTTCCATGACTAAATTCTAATTAGACTGCCTTGTTACTCTTTGATAAAGACACTTGACTTACTTACTCAGGTTTATTGAAAAAACTGTAGGAGAGACCTCTAGGCTTGATAGTTATGGTATCACTTCCTTATACAGTGGTGAAGAGTTTCAAGAGAAACTGCTTTAGAATGCCTTAAAAAATGAGAATGTTTGTAAAAATATGGCTAACTACAGTAAGTCAATATTCATTTGATGCTTTAGCAGACACAAAATTCAAGTATAACAATATTTTGAAGAAAGATCCTTGAAACTGTGTACTCCCGGTGAAATAATTACTTACAGAAACCTTTAGAGTTGCCTTATTAACAAAATTCAAAAACTATTTACATATGTATAGTAGGAAATTTAGAAATTTTTTCAAGAACAAGGGGGGACTTCCCCATCTACTAAGGCCAATGCGGCATGCCTTGTCAACTGACATGACCTGTAGAAAATCCTCTCTGGAAATGGGCTTATGATAAAATTTAAGTCGGTGTCCATTTACCACAAATGAGACTTGTCCATCATCAATTGTTTTAATTTTTACAGCTCCATTGTCATATACAGTGGCTACCTTGTAAGGGCCCAACCACTGGGTGGTGAGATTTCCTTTGAATGTTTTGAATCGGGAATCAAACAACATGGCCCAATCAACAAGCCGAAAGTTCTTTTTCTTAATAAACTTGTCATGCCACTTGCTCCTCTGGTTTTGGACTAATATCGTCCGTTGGATGGCATCTTGTCTGATTTCATCCAACTCATTTAGTTGTAGGGCTCGTTGCTTTTGAGCCTCATCCAGGTTCAATCCTAACTCTGCGGCAATATGGAAGGTCCTTACTTGGAATTCTATAGGTAAAAGTACTTGTTTCCCGTACACTAGCTCATAAGGGGTATGTCCAGTGGTATTTCTCCAGGTAGTCCAGTATGCCCACAAAGCCTCTTGGAGCCTATCAACCCAATCCCGGTGATGTAACTGAATGGTCTTGGTCAAGATGGCTTTCAGAAATTTGTTTGTGGATTCTACCTGACCATTGGCTTGAGGGTGGTATGGGGAAGATTTACGGTGTTTAATCCCATATTTCTCTATTAGCTCTTTCATCATCTTGGAAGTAAACCGAGTTCCTTGGTCGGTAACAATTTCACGAGGGACACCGAAGCGGGTAAAGATGTATTCATAGATAAATTCGACAACAGATTTCTTTGTAGCCATGAATAGGGATTTTGCCTCTACCCATTTGGTGACATAGTCCTTACAAACCAAAATACAGTTCTTCCTACGGGACATGGGTGAAATTGGTCCTACAAAGTTGAGGGCCCATTTTTCGAAGGGTTCTATCATAACTTGGTCCTGCAAAGGCATTTTGTCGGGTGACGTAGGTCTTCCTATCCTTTGGCAACTATCACAACTTCTCACATACTTGGCAACATCTTTGAAAATGCTAGGCCAATAGTAACCTGAATGTAATACCTTATATGCCGTGCGTTTGTCAGAGAAATGGCCACCACATGGTCCATCATGACAACTTCGTAGTAGATTAGGTACCTCATCCTCTCGGACACATCTACGAATAATCAAATCAGGACTTGTGCGAAAAAGATCATGAACAACCCAAGAGTAATTAACACTATGTGTAATAATTTTTCACTTTTCATGAGGTGACAAATGAGACGATAACTTCCTAGTAGCCAGATAGTTTTCCATATCCGCAAACCACGGGGTATTGATAGAGAGGGAAAAAATATTCTCATCTGGGAAAATATCATCTATAGGGATATCATCATCCACATTGTTTATTCGGGAAAGAAAGTCAGCTACTACATTATCCTTTCCAGGTTGGTCAAGCACAGTGATATTAAATTCTTGCAATAGCAAAAGCCACCTGGTCACTCGACTATTAGTTATAGGTTTATTCATGAGGAATCTAATGGTGGAATGATCGATATGTACAAATACTTCATAACCTGTAATGTAATGATGAAACTTGTTAATAGCATGAACAACTGCCAATAACTCTTTCTCGGTGACTGTGTAGTTTAACTCGGCAGGGGACAAGTTCTTTCTTACAAAATAAATGGCATAGGACTGTTGGTCCTCTTTCTACCCTAATATCCCTCCTATTGCAGTGTCGGAGGCATCAATGGATATATGAAATGAGAGAGTCCAATTGGGCCTTCTAAGAACTGGTGCCATAGGCATCTTAGCTTTCAGGGTTTCGAAGGCAGTTTGACACTGCTCAGTCCAAACAAAATCAACATCTTTTATCAATAATCCAAACATAGGTGCAACAATCTTTGTAAATTTTCGATAAACCGCCGGTAATATTTGGCATGTCCAAGAAATATTCTCACCTCTTTTTGAGTCTTGGGGGGTGGAAGTCTAATAATGACCTCAATCTTTGCAGGATCGACTTTTATTCCTTCAAATGAAACATGATGTCCTAGAACCACTCCTTTAGTTAACAAAATTTTGCATTTTTCATGACTTAGGGATAGGTTCATTTCCTGGCATTTCTTTTCTAAGTTGTCTAAGGCTTCCTGGTAAGTGTTGCCATAGACCGTGAAGTCATCCATGTAGACCTCCACACAATCATGAATAAAATCGCCAAATATCCCTAATACTACTTGTTGAAATGTGGCAGGAGCATTACACAATCCAAATGGTAAGACCCTATAGGCATAAATGCCCCAAGGACATGTAAAGGTAGTCTTGTCCTGGTCCTTGGGTGCTATAAGAATCTAATTGTACCCACTATACCCATCTAGAAAGGAGAAATACTTCTTTCCAGACAAGGTATCTAGAACTTGGTCAATGAAAAGGAGAGGAAAGTAGTCTTTCAGAGTGGCCTTGTTGAGTTCCCGGAAATCAACACAAATTCTCGATTTCCTGGTTACTTTCTTTGGAACCACTACAAGCGGGGATACCCACTTACTGTCGGAGATGGGATAGATAAATTCAACATTTAGCAACTTTTGAATCTCCTCCTTGACTATGTCTTTGAGTGCTGGGTTCATCCTTCTCTGGGGTTTCCTAACACGTGTCACTTCCCTTTGGGTATATATGTGATGGATGCATGTGTCAGGGTGTATACCCTTCATGTCAGTGTATTCCCAAGCAAATTCTCCTGATTGTTCTTTAAGGATATCTACTAACTGTTTCTGTTGGTCTGTATCTAGCCCGGAGTTTATATGTAAAAATTTCCCTAGACTAATCTCGTAGGGCATAGTATAAGACATGGAAGACTCATCTATTTCGAAAACAAAAGATGTCAAAGACAAAATGGATGGGTCTAATTGTTCTTGAAATTCTTCCCCAATCATGTCCTCAAATTGGGGAAAAGACTGTGGAAAATCCACACATGTAATAGCAGAAATGAATTGGCTTAGCACATTTTCTGTTGTGTGCTCCTGAAGTGCCCATGCATGGTCACTTGGGAATATGGGTTCTTCCCAGTCTTTGTTTTTGTATGGAAATTCAAGCCACCATATATTCTCCATAATAGGTTGAGTTGGAGGGTAAATGGTGAGCTTCTGGATGGAGAGACCATTTGAGATGGTCATTTCTCCTTCTCTACAGCCAATAAGTGCATTGGCTGTGGCTAGCCAAGGTCTTCCCAAAATAACAGGACGACCTATGGTAGGATCCTTTGAATGAATGACAAGAAAATCTACGGGGTACTCCCATGAGGCTAAAGTAACCATGACATCATCTAAAATCCCTTCAGGTATAACCCTAGTCTTATCTGCTAATTCCAAAATGGTTGGGGTAGGCCGAAGAAGAGGTTGTAACTGTAATTGTTCCAAGGTAGTAGTGGTCATAACATTGATGGCTGCCCCTAGGTCTCTGAGAGTGTTTCCAATGGTGACCTCATTAATGGTTATGGTCACTACTGGGTTTCCTGGATTCCCATATTTTGCTAGCTTTGGCTACTCTGATATGTACTTAGAGAGTCCTCCTACCAAGCGTACTGTAGGAGGTTCCTTTTGCTTCCTACCTGGCTTCTTGATACACAAATATTTGACTACCTTACCGTAGATTGGAATGTCTTTAATAGCTTGAAGCAGGGGAATCTTGACACAAATATTTTTCAATTCATTCAAAATTTCAAATTTCGGTCGGGTGGTAGGTTTCTCAATTACCAATCAGTCTGGATAAGGAGGGACCTTCATAATTTGTGAAGGTTCATTTTGGGGAAGCTTGGATTCTTGATTCTTCGGGATAATAACATCTTCCCACCTAGTGTCATCCATGGGTTGTTTGGTGATTTCTTCTTCTTCTTCTTCCTGAATGACTACTGAGGGTCTCTACCTTTCCATAACTTTTCTTGGTCTTAATTGAATTTCCTGTAATGGAATAGGAGTAATAACAAATTTTAGGAAGGCTTGCATCTCAACATTGTTAAGAGGTTGAGGGGGCTTATTATTAGGATTCGACACTGGCTATGCTGGTAATAGCGTCGATTTCTGGGAGCTTTCATTTTGAAATTGTAGCGGTTGTTGTTGTGGGATAGGAGGTAAAGGTGGTGGAACAAAACCTGCCAAAAGTTGCAGAGTGTTCGATGAGAACTGAGGATAAGGATGGTAGTACATAGGGATAGGTGGAGCTTGAGGGTTTCCTTGGTTGTGTCCTCACCTCCATCCTTGAATCCAAGGATGTTGGTACTGAGTAGACCTTTTTTTCCAACCTGGTGAGTTCCATTGTTGTTGTTGATAATAGGGTGGAACTTGAGACATTTAAATAGGAAGGTGTCTGGATCTTCACTGTTTTTACCATAAAAGGTAGGTAGTGCTGAGAGAGGAATATTCTTCATGTTGACATTCGAAGTGGTGTCTAAAATCAGAAACCCTAAGGTATTTTCGGTTTGGTTTCCAGTTTCTTCTTCCTCTCTGTGTCTTACATTGTTATGGTCCTCCCGATCATCCATATTGGCTTGATTTTCGAACCTAGGTGGTTTTATCTTTGAAGAAAACAAGGTTTCCATTTGATGGAAAGGTCTTCCTATGGATTGGATGTCTGGGAATCTACTCGAGCCGATTGAGATTATTGGTGCCAAAGTTTCTGTGTCAATTTGAGAGATGATTACATTGGCTGAACTACCAAACAAAAGATTCACCTATTCAAGGTCTATGATGTCCTTAAAATTAAGGTCCCCTGGTGGTGGTGTAAAAGAAAAGGTTGTATTGTTTGGTTCTATGGAAGACTTGAGTGGTCTTGCCTCCTATCCTAATATGATTGATGCTTCAGTTTCTTGTTCTATAGTGCTCCCTGTATTAGTCTCTTCAGATACTATTTTAGCTCTTTGAGTTGATCTAGCTTCTGTTTTTCAGTATCGGTCTACTGATTTTATAAGTGGAACGTTCCTTCCCCCAAAGAGATCGGAAGGAACCTTGGTTGAAAGGTCTGATTTTGATTTAATGTATCTACCTTGTGGGTCTCTAGGCCTATTCATGAAAGAAAGCAAAAAAAAAAAGGAAAAAGATACCATTTGATTCCTAGGTCTATTCATGAAAAATAAAAACAAAAAGAAAAACTACCATTGGGTTTAAGGGAACTTGCTATAGCAGATGCGCAGGTTCTTACCTCTCGTCTTAAAGATCCCCCGCCACCAAACTAATGCTAAGGTCTAGAAATGGTCTAATTCCTAATTACTTCTTACCTTGAGACAACTCCCTGGCAACGACGCCAAAAATGATGGGTGTTCTATATGCACTAAAAAGACACTTAAAAACCCTTAATTAAATTGTCAACCCGGGGTAAGTAAACTTAGATTTGTATCAAAATATATGCCAAAGGTAGAAGGGTTGGTAGGAGTATAGTCTGACTAAGGAAGACAACTATCTAAGGCTAATCTACTCAAGCAAAACTATCTAATGAGCAAACCCTACTAAGAAAAATGAAACTAGGTAACCTAAGTACTTTTGGGCCAAGGTTCGATGGATAGTTCCTAAGAAAGAAAATGAAAACTCTGTGTAAAGAAAACTAGTTTAACAATAAGCAAAAGAAAACTACTAAGCATAATAAGCAAATGACAAAAGCAAACTTCTTTAACTTGCCAACCTACATTCAATGAGAAACTACCCTATGAAAGAAAATAAATAAGAAAGTAAGCAAAAGCACCTATCTAACCTATTAAAGAAAATAGGCAAGTAATCAAAGACAACTAACTAACCTACTA
>JASDQU010187627.1:30355-40708 GCA_032191745.1 Picea mariana
TAGTGGTCTAATGTACATGCCTACAACATAGTGTTAATGCACTGGATCCCATTCGAACTCCACATATATAATTCTCCTCTCACTCTCATATATAATTGAGGTGAAGGAGGCCCTTTAAGCATGCAATGGAGTGTGATGTAAATCTTGTTGCAAATGAAGCATAACCAACATCTCTTTCTTTTCAGAGATAAACTACCCCATTCTGCCAGTTTGTGTTCTACATTTTTTTTCTCTCTTATTCATTAATAGAAGTCAGGTTTCATTGTATTTTTGTGTTCTCTGCTACATTTTTGTTTTTGTTTGGTTTCGTTCTCATCATAATCCATATCAGTGGTATCAGAGCAGTCTACTCCTTGTCGTTTCTTAGAGCAAGTCCCCAACAAGGTTAAGGTATAAAGAGTTGGGTCTCGAGCTAGTTTCTCTTAAGGAAAACCACTCTCTCCAACCCAAGAGGCCTCTCATGGAGGAAGAAAAGAGAGATTCCAGAGAAAGGGATCCTTTCAAGATGTTTCTTGAGGAATCCCTTGTGCGATAGAGGAATGAGATGATGGAAAAATTTGCTCAAATCCTTCGAAGACTACTGATGGTGATGGTTGAGGCATCTTCAACAAGTAGTCATTTCAGAGGTGCGACACCCTTCAAGCTATAAGTCAATTTTGATATCCCCTTATTTGAAGGCCAGATAGATGCAAATTCTCTAGAAAAATGGTTGAATATGCTGGAAGGTTATTACTCTATCCAAAAAAAAATTGACAGTGAAAAGATCATCTTCGCGCTCTTTAAATCCCTTCCCCATGTCAGATCTTAGTGGGAAGGTTACTAGGAGAGGTACACCGTGAATGAATATGCACCATTCAAGAGAGAACCTGCTTGGGAAACCTTTGTAGATTCCCTAAAGGAGGAGTTATACCTTGTTGAAAACTATGATGACCAATACATGATATGGACGACTTTGCGTTAGAAAAGAGATCAGATGATGTCGAAATAAACTAACATCTTTCATACTTTGTGCTCAAAGTTGGGTATCAAAGACTCTGAGCGGCACCTGTTTTTGAAGTATCAAAGTGGTCTACATAGGTGCATCCAAATAGATATGGATTTCTTGGACATCTCCTCATTGGGTGTTTCTTATCGATATGCAGTAAAAATTGAGCAGAAATTCAAGCAGCAGAGTAAGCAAGGGTTTGGGTTTGAAAATACACCACCACATAATCATGGCCAAGGCAACCCTAAATCATAGAATGAAGGACAGAGAAAGGAATGGAAACCTTAAGAGATACAGTCCAATATGCAGGAAAAGAAGGGTAACATGAAGTCTAAGAAAGACACCAGAAAGTGGTGTGAGTTCCACAACATCCTTTGGCACAACACAGATGAAGGTCACTCAAAAAAGTCATTGGTGGCTAAGGTCAAAGAAAAAGAATCGAAACCTGACTTGGACTCTTATTCGAAGAACAATAAAGGGAAACAAATCATTGATGCAAAACCCACTGCTACCATTGCGACCACAACAATACAACTAGAAGAACCAGAGGAGATTGAGGAGGGGGAGTGCCTCTACCACTCACAAATGTGGGTAAAGGGGACCCCACTACATTTCATTTTTGACAATGGGAGTCAGAAGAACCTAATCTCAACCAAGGTTGTCAAGAGATTGAAGTTGCCAATGATACCACACCCCCAACCATACACCATGGGATGGTTGAGTTGGGGACAAGACATACGTGTCATCAATCAATGCCGCCTGTTCTATGGCATCAATCTCTTCAAGGATGAGGTAGTGTGGGATGTTGCCCCACTTGAAGTCTGTGATGTTCATTTAGAACAACCATATATGTGGAAACATCATGCTATCTATGAGTCTCAGCCCAGTAGTGTCATTTTTACTTTGGGAGGTCATCTTTATAGGGTACCATAGGTAGCTTTGACTACTGCCACTTCATTGATCTAAGAAAAACAATGTCGCAAATTAATCTCTTAGAGCACAAAGTTTTCCCTCTTCATGATCTAGTAAGATGGTGAAAAAGAGGTCACTACGATCACTACAGCCTCATCCCAAGATGTTTCTATCCAGCAGAAGAAGGTCAATGAGATTGTAGAGGAGCACGAAGAGAATGAGAGCCTTACACATGTTCAACATAGATCTATTGGCCATGACCTATTCCAGGTGTGCTTGGGGTTCCAAATATTATCCCCCATTGATATAGCTCTTCTTGCTACATCTTCACCGATAGAGTCCTCCCACACTCAAACCAAGGCAGATCATGCAACTAGATCCATTGAATAGATCCAAAACCTCCAACAGGTTCATGGCATCCTTCCACATGAAAAGTACAAGGAGGACATCTACTTCAATAGGGCAAGTGACTCACGAAGGTTTAGATTCAACAAAAGTTTCCCCATCTCTCAAGGGAACTTGATGCAATGGGAACCATTGCTTCCTAAGGGGGGATGAATGATCCAGGTGGATCTCAGTAGCCAACCACATTTTCCACTGAATCAATATTTCGAGCCTATGCTTTTGATAAACCATGATATTCACCCTTTTGATGGGGAATGTAATTTAATACCATGTTCATTTGTTAATTATAGACATCATGTAATGATTTCCTAGTGGTCTTACATACATACCTACAACATAACATTAATGCACCGGATCCCATTGGAACTACACAGTTAAATGCGCTCGGGCTAGAGTAGTACTGGGTGTAGATTTTAACCTTGTACAATATTTACTGCAAACAGATTTTCAGTAAAAGAACAGAAAATATACAATGGAAAATACAAACATTACACAGAGATTTTTCCCTTCGAAACCCAAACCAGGAAAACCAACATATTCTATATTTATTCATGGTGATACAATGTTTACAATACAATATACGTATAGGAGCCAAGGAAATCCATAACCCTAACCCAATGACCCGGATTAGTCAACAACCCTAATTCCTTAACCGGAAATAGAAAACCATTAGCAAAAAAAAAAATCATGTGCTGAAAAACTGCCCAACAATGGACATGAGAATCGAGGAAACACAAAAAACGAGGAAAAAATGTGACACATTTCTCGATATGTATATGTGGGTTGCAATGGGCACAGTCGCGTATGTACATGGGTTGCAGTAAGGTGAATCACATACAACTATACAAGGCTTTCTGGGCAGGAGCAGGTCCATACATGTTGACATCAACAACAATATGGGTGACGTCAACAAGCCATACATGCGGTCTGCAACAAATTTATGGGCAGAGGAAATTTCCAGGGATTTGTTGGGGTTTGGTTTTATGATTTGTATGGTTATTGGAGGACAAGGTTGTTCTCATATTTTGGTGGATTTGTATTGGTTGGGAGGGCTAGTTTTACCCTCAAAATTTTTGAAATTAACAAGGTTATAAAACAAAAATTTGTGTCTCATATATGTGTTGATGATTCATCTTTGATATTGTTGTTTCCGCTGCATATATTTTCAATTTTATTGTTTGTTCTGCATATATTTTCAGTCAATAATTTTCAGTGTAAAATTGTTAAGTGATAACATCTAGGGTTTCACTGTTAGCTCACTAGGAAACAATTTTCAGATCTGAAAATTAGTCACATAGAGTTGCATGTAAAAATTTGACACACGTTAGTACAACACATTGACCTTCTTGCAGGAGCTTGGTCCCATTTGGCTATGTAGAAAAAGAACCTACAACAACAGATGCATGTCATTCGGTTGAAAGAACATGAACAAACCCAAGCTATGTTACAAAAGGTTACACAATTGGTTGCGAAAGGGGATGCTATTTTTTTCCTCTCTCCCCAGTCAAATTTTTACTATGGTGAACGATTTGGATGGTTCGCTTAAGGGATGCAATAATTCAATTGAAGAATTGAGAGCCCAGATCAAGAAGTTGGATGTGAAAGAACATGCCATGATCAATCCAATTGTGCAATAAGCCAAATTCATTGATATTCAGGAAGCTGACAACTGCCTTGATGAATTGTTTTATGCCAATCAAAATGCAAAGAAGCAACTCCATGAGTTCAAGCCTACAGTTCAAACTACTTATGCTAAAATGCACCAGTTAGACTCTGTTGCGGATAAAAAGTGGCAAACTCATCTCGCCACCAATCCTCAAGAACCAAATGTCGCCACTACCTAAGAATTTATTTCAGGTGCATCCATTTTGGGAAATGGCAAGACCACCTGGATAATTATGCCAATTTTTTCCAATAGTCCTTACATATTGTCCCTAAGTTGGGCCCTTCATTTGAAGATGGCTCTAGTAAAGAAGCTGAAAGTTGACTCGAGGCAAGTCACTAGTTATTTTTAGGGCCTATTGGGCCCTTTGTTTTCAATATTTTGGATAAAGTGATAATGATAAGCATGAGGTGGACAAATTAAAATCAATTGAGCGATAGTTGGAAGCTCAAAAATCTATCGAGAAATGAAAATACTAGGGGTGGAAACAGAGGTTTTGATTTAGTCAATTGACCTTGTCAAGGCGACAACAACATAAATAAGTAAAGGAGGTCATTGGCTAGAGAGTTCGGTTGTTCACCTGTGGAGAGAGTTAGCTGCCTGGTTAGTCAGCTAGATCCTGAAGGTTTGCATTGAATCCTATAATATGTTTTCCTATGTTGTAAGAACATGATCTCTCCAAGCGAGATAATGTAATGGTGATTTGTGTATTTTGAGAAGATATCAGTCAGGTCCACATTGTACGCATGTAGTTTTGTAATGTCTATATATAATATAATGATGTGATTAGGACCCAAAAATTTCTTTTATGGTTGTCTATTCTTAATATTGACGAATCTATGGATTTACTGAATATATGCTTATTTCATTTCTTTTAAATGTTTGAATGCTTCCGCAACATGAGTTTAATGTTTAAACTATGGATCGAAATGATATAGAAATAGATCTCGTTAGATATTGTCTATAACTCCCTTAATCTTACATGTCTCAACTATGCTTCGAGTGAGACCTCCTTCTCTTATGGAAGGTTGAAAATGTGAGTGTTCCTATACTACAACATATCGCTTTGTTGGTAAAACACCAAGAATATTGGTCTCAAATTTGTGCCAACATCCTCTACTTGATAAGGTACTCATTGATACTTCTAGAACGAAGGATTTTGGTTCGGACTTTTAAGATGCATTTAGGTTCCAGTAATAACTTACCTTCTTCATCTAAGAGGGGCATATATGTCTGTACAAGAGTTGATGGACCCAACGTTTTCTTTAAACAAGAGACATGAAAAACATCGTGTAATATCCCCTTGTTGGGTATGTCTAAGGCATAGGCTACTTGGCCTATCCTACTTCGAATTTGGTAAGGACCATAAAAATTGGGTGAAAGTTTATTGTTTTTTAAAGTATTCTGTTTGTATGGTTGAAGTCAGATGAACACCCAGCCTCAAAATTTGAATTCACGTTCGGTTCTTTTCAAGTCAGCTTGTTGCTTGATTCAATTCCTTTCCTGTTCAAGATGAGTTTTGAGAACACACATGATTTCATCAGAAGTTGCTAAGTAATTTTTCATAGCAGGGTCCTTGAAATTGGAGACCACATATTCCTTTATTGCTGGTGGTGGATAACCATATAGAGCCTCAAAGGGGGTCATTTTCACCAATGTGTGATATGTGGTGCTATACCACCATTCTGCCAGATGTATCCAATTGTGCCATTGTGACTAACGATCATTCATGAAATTCCTCAGATACCCTTCAAGGCATTTATTTTCCACTTCAGTTTGTCTGTGAGTCTGGGGATGGCATGCAGTGCTCATGGTTAAAGTGGTCCCAACCTGGTGGAACAATTCCTTGCAAAATTTTCTTGTAAACTTGGGATCCCTATCATTGACGATAACTTTGGGGAACCCATGGAGCTTACAGATATTTTTTACATAACTATCATCTATTTGACTAGATTTAGCTTTAAATGATATGCTGATGAAATGAGCATATTTGGTTAATCGGTTTATGCCTAAAAATATGCTATCTTTCCCATATGAGGTGCGAATACTTGTGACAAAATCCATATATACTTCTATCGATTTCTGATCTGGAATGTGAAGGGGTTGAAGGAGACCTAGAGGAGCGACTACTTCAAACTTATGGCGTTGACAATTGTCACACTCAACCACATACTTTTGGACATCAGTTTTCATTCCCTTCCAAAAGAAGGATTGTCGTATATTGTAGTATGTTTTGAAAAACCCCACATGGCTGACAATCGAATAATCACAATTCTCTTTCAAGATTTGATTTTTGAATTTGGAAGAGTTAGGTAAATACAATCTTCCTTTGTACCAAAGTATGTCATTTTCCTAGGTAAATTTTGAGCTTGTTGAATTTTTTCCTACAACTTCCTTGATTATCTTCCTTATCTCTCGATTTTTCACATACTCGGAATGAACATTTAAGATCCATTAGGGAATGGCTACTGAAAAAAAACATAGTGTAGCATCTTCCCCATATTTTTTGGATAAGCCATCAACAACTAGATTTTCTTTTCCCTTTTTGTACAGAATTTCAAAGTTGAAAACTTGAATTTTGATTACCCATTTTTGTTTGTTCTGATGATAGGCTCTTATGGTTTAGGAAATATTTCAAACTGTTGTGTTCCGTTTTGACTAGAAATTTGTCTCCCAGTAGGTATTATTTCCATTTTACCAAGGCATGAATTATTGCCAACATCTTCTTGTCATATGTAGATTTATTCTGCTCCTTTGGTTTTAATTTTCCACATTCAAAAGCAATGGAGTGGTTATCTTGCATCAACACAACCCCTATTCCTATTCCTGAGGAATATTATTCGAGGATAAATGATCTCATGAATTCCGGGGTAGCTAAGACATGAGTGGAAGTCATTACAATTTTTAACCTCTTAAAACAAGCCTCAACAAAATCATCCCATCCAAAGATGTTTTTTTTCAATAAATTTGTTAACGGGGCTACAATTTCAGCACAACTTTTGGAAAACCTTCTGTAATACCTTATAAGACCTAAGAATCCACATAATGATGGGATCATTTTGGTACTAGGCCAATATTTAATTGCCACAATATTCTTTGGGTCTACCTCAATTCCTTCGGTTGATACTACGTGGCCCAAAAATCCTATCTCCCCTCTTCCAAAACTGCATTTCAATTTGTTTGCATAAAATTTATTTTATTTTAACAACTTTAACATTGTCTCTATTTGCTTGAGGTGTAAGCTCCATTTTTTGTTGTATACAAGTATATCATCAAAGAAAAAAAACACAAACTTCTGCAGGTATGGTCGAAATAAGTCGTTCATCACCGCTTGGAAGGTAGTAGGAGCATTGGATAGTCCAAAAGGCATGACACAAAATTCGTATAGATCTTCATGGATACAAAAAGCCATTTTGGGAATGTCTTCTTGTCAGATTCTTATCTGGTAATACCTTGATTTTATATAAATCTTGAAAAAACACTGAGCACCATGGAGCTCATCCAATAATTCGTCCACAAGTGGAATATGAAGCTTGTATTTTATGGTAATTTTGTTTAATGATTGATAATCAATACAGAGTCTATAGAACCCATCTTTTTTTCTTATAAGTATCACCGGAGCTGAAAATTGTCTCTTGCTTCAGGTTATAACCCCACAATCTAGTAATTCTTGAACCAAGTGTTGAATTTCCGTTTTATGTGTGTGATATTGCCTATAAGATTTCCTTCTAACCAGAGGCAACCTGGGAATTAATTCTATGATGTGACCTCTAGACAGTGTTGGAGGAAGGCCACAAGGGAGGTCTTTAAAAATGGTACTATATTTCCCAAGAATCTCCTCTAGTCCTTTTGGGTCCTCCATTTTGTTAAAGGATCCCTGCATTGAATGACAATGTAAGAGATAAGCTTGGGCTCCTTTCTTAATCATCTTCTCCATTCTGTTGAACAAGACTAATTGCGGAGCGGGGCTCTTGATCCTAAGAAACTTGTATTTTATTCATTTTTCAAAAAATATTAGAAATTGCTTTTGTAAGTTGATCCCCACTATACCAATGGTGGCCAACCATTAGGATCCTAATACCGTGTCAACTCCTCCGATGGCCATGGCATGCATAAGAGATTTTAGTTTAGTATCATCAATAGACAATTGTACTTTATAACACTTCCCATCACATGGAGTGGTTTGGTTCTTCATTGTGGCGACTCTAAATTCAGAGGTAGGGTAGACAAACATATTCGATTGTTTTTCTACTCTACTATCGATAAAATTATGTGCGCTGCCATTGTCTATGAGTACAAATACTCTTGTTTTTTTTATATAACCAAAAACCTTGAGGGTTTGGGGTTGAGAAATACCCATCTTGCAACAACTGAGAGTGTTGGAGGGGTATTTGGATAGCTATATTTCCCACATCTATTGGAATAATCATTTAGATCTTTTGATTCTATGTCTCATGGAGATAAGTCACCTACCTCCATGTCGCTATTGCTCCGTGCCTTGCATACATATAATTTCCTTTACTTACATTTGTGGCCTAGTTTCCAATTTAATAGGTGCATGACATTTAAAACACCTATTTTGTCATCTTTTGCATCAGAGGGTGGAATCCTTTTGTGAGGGGGCTTATACCTTGAGTAAGGTTTTTTAAAACAGTTCATCAAGGAACGCTGGTAGAAGAACATTTTTTCTTCTACGACCTTGGCCTTTAGGCATGCTTACTCTACGTCCTCAATATCTATTAGTTTGAGTTAATTCCTAATGTCTTCTTTTAATCCTGATATGGCAATTTGGAGGAGATAATCATATGATAAATCTGACACGTGAGTAGCTAACACATGTAACTCATTAAAAAATTCATCCATCGTGCCTGATTGTTGTAATCGAGTGAGTTGAGAAAAGACTTATTTTTCTTCGATATTATGAAATCTCAAAAAAATGTTTCTTGAATATCTCCCAATATCTCGAGTGGGTTTTAGAGTGCCACCACAAAAACCAATCACATGGTGATCTTTCTAGGTGCAAGGATGCAAAATTTATTTTCCCTTTATCCGTGTGCATCTAGTGCAACTCAAACTAACACTTAAGTCTATTTATCCATATTTTTTTAGGTTTCTAAATTCCTTATTGTTAGTCGAAAAGAGCGAATGGAAGGCCACCAAAAAGAATGAGGTTCCACAATCGTTTACCCTTACTATGAAGAGATGGATGACCGGCAAGGATTGTGAAAAGAGGAGGGTTTTGCTAGGGTAGACTCCCACTTGCTAAACCACAACCCAAGCGAGTTGTTTGCACAATACTTGCATGTCGAATTCTCTCTACTGTCCTCTAGCTAACTTACCTTGATACGTTGAAGGTTAAGCCCAGAGATCCAAGTAGCTAATAGTCTATCTGATATGGGTATCTAACACGCTGAAGGTTAAGCTCAGATCCACGCTCTGCCTAGGAATTTGAGTGGTAAAGTCTACAGAGGTATACATACCCTACCCCTCTAGATTTGAACTTGTGACCTTTTAAGAGGAAACACATGTTCTTAACCATTTGGCCCACTTATTAATATTCCATCCTAGTTACAATGAAATTTGATAATGTTTATATACAATAATTGGTGAAGAGACTAACTCTTCCCCAGAATTAATAACTCCTAATTGTCCTATATTACAATATAATATATGCCTAAGATTCTTATATCCCTTAAAAACATATAAATTAACAAAAATCATAGAAAATAACTAGTTTTTATAGACCTACGCTAATAGGCTAAGGGCCCTTATTCACAACTTCCATTTCCTCATCAAGCTAGTGCACTGATTCATCTTCCTTTGGCTCCTCTTGAGATGATTTCGTTGAGAGTATTTGGTTTGAGGCCATGGATTTATTACCCCTACTCAAATTGAGTGCTATATTTTATAGGAGATTGCTTTATGTTTCCAACACTGCTAGCTACTGATTTAATTCGACAAGAGACCCCATGATTTTTGTTATTTGGGTCATGCTCTAACATTTTATCTCATGAAGTTTTGATAACAATGAAAATTGAAAAATTGTTGCAATGGATATGTTCCTCGTGAATTTTGAGGAGTCTATGAATTTCTTGAAGTTTTCTAAAATCCATCAAGCATCCACTCTGACCAATAACTCCTGCTATTATAAAATGCTCTTCCTGTAGTCTCATTCCCACACCACATTTCCCAATTCCCGGGTGTGCACCAATGCCCCAGTTTCAATAGCTGGGAACACTTCCTTGTAAGTGGATTAAAGGGTTGGATATTTCTAGCATGCAAAGATGAAGAGAAACCCCAGTCTTTGGTGCTAAAACTAATTCCATTCTAAAGCCACTAATATCTCTCTATGTTGATATACCTTGAGGGGAGAGGCTCCCTTGAAAGC
>JASDQU010187628.1:2363-15220 GCA_032191745.1 Picea mariana
TGTGCTCTAGAAGTCTTACACCAACATATTGATCATGCACCAAACAATGGCCAACACTCTTTGTCCAAACTGATCATATCTTCATATTTATGATATTTTATGTCCTTTCCATGCTAACACATGCTCTTAACACTGTCCTTTACAAGCATGGATAGGCTATGCACTCAATGGTTCTTTGGGAAGCATTACTGTGCTTCTAACCACATGAAAAAGCATATCGCTCACACACCCCACTTAGCCACGCACAATAGCCAGATCTCCAAACTGCATTAGCTATTAGAATGGGGCCACTGTCTAACTACATCAACCCCCACGTCTCAACATCCATGATTTGTTATTGCACCATCAATCCCTGCAAGCACCAACACGAACATTCAAAACATCCCCATTTTTGGCATCTATTCTGCAGCTCGTCCATGTGCTCAAGCTTCACCATAGAACCACATGCTCAATGAATTATTTCCTTCATTTTCAAATTCATAGAGACAAAGGGCTCAACATCAAATCCACGACAATCTCTCGTAGCATATACAACTCTTCATTGCCTCATTGTCTTTCATCATAGAGATGTTTCATGCTACTTCTATTTCCTTTCTCTTTAGCAATGTCTACAATCTCCACAATTGTCCTTAAGGCTTCCCTACAACACTAGTTCAAACCACACAATGCTCTTGCTGTCTCCAACAAATCATTCCAGCATATCTTGAGAAAGGATTCAAGTCTACCATCACCAGCCTCATTATGGTTTTCTAATTCAATGCAATAGCTCCCCACACAACATAATGCAAATATCTACACTCCTTCAGAATGTGACATTAATGCGCAAGTCGTACCTGTCCCATGCGGGAAAAAACACAAGTTGCAAGCTTTATGCTTGATCTCAACAACGATACAATCAAGGATACTTTTGAGCATCCTAAGGCACCATTACACAACCAGTCTACATAGCAAACTCACAGTGGCCTGTAATAATATATCCATGAACAAATCAAGAGCCTCCAATCCAGTCCAAGAAAGCACATAAAGTTTCTCTCCACCATGACCATTAACAACGGGTGATCCACACAACAACCTCCACCAAATATTTCATGCAGGATGCTCAAACCTAGAAGATCTAGGCATGTACACAATAGATCTACCTCTGCCACTTAGATATCAACACAAAACACCAAAGTGAATCCCATGAGAGAGTCTAGGTCAACCAAGCTCTAATACCATATTACGATTATGAAAGAGAGAGAAACAACAAACACAAGAAGCACAGAGATGAACACTGACAATTTACCATAGAAATCCTTTATCAAGAAAACCAACAACAAGTGTATCTTTATTAATCCCTTGGCTAATCTTGCCAAGCCATGGATATGTTTAGAGTTGGTTCGTCTGTCATTATGATGATGCGTGGTTGGATGTTTGGTTCAGCATCTTCGAATTGGTCTTGAGGATATTTGTTGACCTCCTGAGAGGGGAGGTTGAGGGGAGACGCGAGGTCTCGCCACTCTATGATATGGAACACTCTATAGATCCCCCTGTCTCTTATTGTCTCGATCTAGCGAGGCAGCATGAAAGTATGAGGTGATCCTCCTAGTAGTCTCATGGCAAGGCAAGACGTGCAAGAACTGGGATCCGTGGTTGAGTATCTCCCTCATGAAGAGGGCTATGCATCTTTGATCGTGATACCAAAAGAAAGTAGAGAGAAAGCTCCCTAAGTCCCTATAGAAGCAGTGGTATCGCTCTCTAATCTCATAGTAAAAGGGACACCTGAAAATGAGATGCATCTCTATCTCCAACTCTTGAAGGTGGCACATCTGGTAGATCCTATCTGGCCAAGGAATATGGTGATCGATCTCCACCCAAAGTCTGTGAGAGCCAACCCAAAGCTGGACAAGAGGGATCTTGCGTGAATGTAACCAGTGTCTATATGTGTATGGGGGACGAATGATGATGCCATCCCACAACTCCAAGAAGTTCTCTAGATAGAAAGACATCTTCGAACCTTGGGTCTCCAAAGATGAGGTCCAAGTAACCTAGATATACAATATGTAGATGTCCTCTCTGATGGCCCGAGTTGATTCCTATTTAATTGGTAAGAGAAGGCTCTGTTGTCTAGGGAGTGCTTGAAGGGGGTAAAGCACTCAAGGGAGATGGTTATTGACTAAAGAAGTCAAGTAGCCTCTAAAAACTTCCTGCACGACCTATGGGGGAATCCGAGGCAAGGGCCTCTAAGGAGTAGAGTGTAAGGAAGGGGTACCTCTCTCTCCTAGAGGTAGAGCCACTGAAGGTCCTAACTCTATCTAGGAAAGAGACCAGATGTAGGAAAGAGACTTGCGAAAGATGACCTCAAGGTGAAAGGGGTGGGCTCTAAACTGTCCCTGAATAATAGGCTGGGGAGCTATGGATTCGCATTGGATGATACACCTAAGGAGAAAAGCCTGAACTCTCTCCATTTGGGCCTAGTTTGTCTGTAGCAAGCTCAATCCCCGAATCTTTGAACCATAGAGGACCGCAGGTTTGATAACCACCTCCATAAGGTAAAGTTGGATGAAACATCCTGAAACTAACTCTGGAAACATTGTCTCTTGATGAGGGCTAGGGAGTTGTACCCTTTGCTAAGCCAAGGTTGGAGAGCCTATCGCATGCTAAAGTGAGGTCCAATTAACTGGATCCCCAAGTAGGTGTAAGTTGTCGTGATTTCGATCTTTGCTCCTTGAAAGTAGAAATGTAGGTTAGAGAGAGAGCTTTCTGATGCATTGAAGATCATGAACTTGATTTTACCCAAGTTGACTGCCAGCTGTCGAATGTCACAAAAACTCGCTAGGGGATCAATCTGCTTTTGTAGACCCTCAAGAGTAGAGGCCAGCAAGATCAAGTTGTTAGCAAAAAGGAGCAGGGAAATCAACACCTGATGTAGAAGGAAACCATCTCCAACCTGGATGTGCTCATGGAGGAAAGATTCCAACTCATCAATGTAGATCACAAAGAGGGTTGGTGAGAGGGGGCACCCTTGCTTTACCCCTGGTACTTTGGATGAAGTTAAAGAGGTCATGTGTCATCTGGAGGCAACCTAGGACTGACTCGTACAATCTCATGATGGCAGTCAGGAGGGTCTCGGAGATGCCAATGTCATGAAGCCTCTAGAATAGGGCCTCTCTCGTGACTGTATCAAGCGCTTTTTGAAAGTCTACAAAGCAATAGTAAACTTTCGAAGAGCGGTGGTGAACCTCCTCAATAGTGGCTTTGAGTGTGAAGATACGATTGGTCGTCTGGTACTCCGGGTAGAAACCGGCCTACCCTCTGGCCCTGAGGCGTTGAGTCTCCAGCTCATCTAAAAGCCAAAGATGCAAAACATGATAGTCCGGTAATTGTTCAGGTCAGAACTACTCCCTGATTTGTGGATCGAGTGAATGCTCTGTCTAGACCAAGAGTGGGGGTAGCCAAAGAATACCACATGGTTAAATAAATCAAATGTGTTAATCGAAAGATCAGAATGTTGGGAGTTTGAACAAACAACATGGAAACAAATCTTGTACAGGAAGTTTTTAGGAAAACCACCCTTTTAGGGAATGTTGATTTTGTCAGTCCTCATTTCTGCAGATTGTGGCATTGCATTAAAATTAGAATATTTTTTATCTGGAAGATTAGATGTGAATCTGTCTTTAGTGATGTTGAAGTATCATGTAGCTGCGGAAGCTATTCTTATTGTATTTGATCAAGTCAACACCCTAAAAGAATAATGCTAAAGTATATTTGTAATGTCGGCTCAGGAAAATAATTATTATTATATTTTGTACTTGCAATATGAGAAGTCGGCCCTACCAGAAAAAAGCCAGAAAAGACAGGTTGGCCCTGTGGGAAAAGTTCACTGGCAGAATAAGTATAAATAAGGTGATGCCTTACTCATTTGGTAATCACAACTCACTCAGATATAGCGCAAGTTTGGTAGAGAGCTGCAGTTGGAGCTGCAGCTACAGGAGGAAGGATAAAGTGCATCTCTTGGTCTTGGTTGGTCTCTCTCTCATGCGCTACCTTGCTAGGGTAATGCGCTAAGGTTTGGATTGTGCCTTGGTGTATCTCTTGGTGTATGTCTTGGTATAATACTTGGTGTATCCTCTGGTGACAAGACACAAGTCTAGTAGCAGGGTTTCCCTTTGAGTAGAAGGGTTATCTAGGATATTTCTCTCTGAGATTGTACTGACACTGTACTTGGTTGATGAATCTATACTGAAGAAGTTCTGCTGGGTTTTCTTCCCCGAGGGGGTTTCCCGGGATAGATATTTATGTGTTGTGCTCGGGGGTGGCACATGTAGGTGCCTATGGTTGGGTGACGATGATGTAGCATTGTCTATGGAAAAACAGGCACATAAAAGTAGTTAAATTGCTATGGTAAATCTAACCCTAACTAGTTTTAGGAGAAATTCAACAAGTGGGTCCAAGTTGTCTATCTTTGTTTAAAGAATGTCTTTTTGATAGAGTCAGTTGTACAATTCCAAGTCAGTGGCACTCTCATTAGGAGAAATGCAAGAGTTTGTGAACTCGAGGCTCAATCTAACCAAAGGACATTTTTACTGTCCTTTAGGTAGATTGGAACTACTTCAGTTTGTCCTCCTCTGTTGTATCAGTGTTTTTTCTTGTATTGGTATTAGTAACAGTTTCCAAAAAAATGGTTGCGTTCTGGCATACAAACGATACAGATTCACCTACAGATCTAATGCTGGATTATTCTTTTATAGTGACAATGCCAGTTTTGGTCCATTCAACAACTTTATAATGCTATATACCACAGCATCATTGTTATGAATCAAATACCCAAATAACATAAGAAACACCCAATTCAGTATTAACATGCTTAAATGATGTCAATGAGTGATGAATGATAAGTATCTTCGAGGGGGCAACCTCCTATTACAAAATATCAAATGCACAACACAAGATAAGATCATTATTCAAATGAGTTTCCTTGATTTATAAATAAGAGATAAAGTGGGGTAGGAGACATCCTGCACTATTAGGCCGACCTACACTATTAGGTTGACCTAACTATAAATAATATATTTATATTAATAATGAATGAGGGTTAGGACCATAGCAATCATACTGGCATACTTCACTATGGACTATTAGCAATATAGATACACTCTAATAGTTAGTCTTTATTCCCGAGTACTGTAACAGATGTGTAACGTCTCAGCCTAGCATTTCATTGGAATAAATGAATGGACAAGCATTAACTAAACTGCAAGAAATGCTCGATAAATTTTTATTTCAAACACTAACCAAGCATGGCTTTTCAAAGACGTTATGTTCAGTTAAGCAATAGAGAAACCTTAAGACTACTCTGGCAGAACTAATTTTAAGATCGGTAAATTAGAATGAATGCAAGATGAATAAATCTGAAAGAAGGCACGGTGCAAAGCCCTTACCATCATAACGGTGGCATTGAACACAACGAATGGCAAATAGGAACACAAAGAAATGCCACGTCTTGAAACAGAATGATCCATCAACTTAAAGGCTGTGATCTCTATCTCATTGTTTCAGTTTCATAACTAAGTAGATGAAAGAACTCCATTACAATACATAACTCAAGGGTTAAGAAATGAGCTTCATAGCTTCATAAAAAGCCTAAATCCATATGTTATATTTGTAGTTTAATTGTGAAAGCTGGCAGTAGCTGGTGTTGGCCCAGCAACTAAGAGGCATATAGGCACCACATGGCTTCAACCATTATTTACCATGGCCTAATGCAAGATGAAATCTGCAGTGTCACTTAAACATCATGTACAAAAAGTTGTTCTCTGTACAATAAACTCAAGAATGCTGTGGGACATTGACAGACACAACTAAATAGGAACCTAATTTTCGCATGAAACTTACCAAACTGTTCTTATCTTTGAAACTTTGCAGCAAAGCATTTTGAGACAATAGTGAGGATGAATAACTTTTATTATCAAGAAATGAATCCTTCAAATACAACGGTTCACATCTTGAATAATGAACATGCCGTGCGAATTATTTCATAAAAGTTACTTTATGAAGCATCCTCATCTCCAAGTTAATCCTTCTCTTGATTATTCTACTTGTAAGCACTCAGAAAGTTACTTCAGTCAGGATGATAAACCCAACCAATTCTTGAATGAAATAATTGCTTGCACCTTTCTAAAATTCCTTTTTTTGAGTCTTGACAAATTCAGTTTTTTGTGAGTCTCCATGTAAACTTGCTTGTATCTCCATTTATCAACAAACACTTTCAGTTCTTTCATTTTTTCAACTACCTCCATTGCGGCATCAAAGAATCCTCCTTTTACCAGAGAATATAGGAAAGCATCAAGCAAATCCCGGTCAATTTTGAAGGCTTCTATTCCCTTTCCAAGAGCACGTGCTGTTCTTGTTCTCATTTCTTTCCATAAAAGCAAGATACTGAAGTACTTCTCTGCTGCACAATATCCATGCACTAAAGATAAATAGCTCTGTCCATTTGGTTCAAATCGAAGAAAGACCATTCTCTTGAATGTTCTTCTCGCATCCTCCACACGACCAAGCTTGCAAAAGGAATGAATTATAGAATTCCAGTCATGAATTCCAACCTCAATGCGTGGGTCCAGAACAACCTCATCTAAAAATGCAGCCATAAGCTCGGGCCTGTGGTTCTCAGTGAGACCAGTCATAATAGTGAGGTAGCTTGTCTTCAGTGACGCCACCCCTGCTTCTCTCATGTCCCTAAACAGTGCAAAGGCTGCTTTAAAATCTTGCGCTGTCATGCAAACATCTACCACTGCATCATAACTGCTGGCATCAAGTTCAAGCCCAGCCATATTAAGATCAGAGACTAGTTGAGTAGCTTCAGTTGTTTGTTGTTCTTTGCAATAGGCTTTCAAAAGTGAAGAATAAACCCCAAGTCCGACTTTGGCTCCTTGAGTATTCATTTCGTCTAGTATGCTGTGTGCCTTATCTAGACAACCAAGGCTTACACATGCATTAATTACATACGCACCAGCAGTTTGATCTGTAGCCACCAACTGCTGTTCAATTTCTTGTGCCCTGATAACGAACCTTGCGAGATCTTTAATAGTTCTTACATCCAGGAAACCCTTTACAAACATATTATAAATTTGTCCATCGGGGAACACTGCTGCCTTCGGACCACAGCATTCATCGACTGTCTCTGAAATAACTTGGTTCACCGGATTATCACATTTTTGGCATGCCTTTTTCAACATAAGCAATACCACTTCCGAAGCAGACTCCAAATCGCCTAAACTCAGATACCCACTAACCAAACTGCCATAGAACTCCCCATCAGGAAAAATCTTGTACTGATTCATAACCTCATCCAACTTCAGAATCTTATCTTTAAGACCACTCTTTGCATAGACCTGAGCAAGTAGACCAAAGCTCCTGCCATTTGCTCTCAAACCCTCTGCGTTCAGCATTTTAAGGAGCCCCTCAGCTCGTTCTACTGACCCCAGGCTTAAGCAAGCATTGAGAGCTGCATTGAAGGCTCTTGTATCAGGCTTCATATGAGCAACCAATGTACTGTCTTTCACTTCCCTCGCAACATGGCAAATTTCCACGAAAATTTCCAAAGACCGAAGGGCAGTACCCTCTACCCTAGACATGTTCTCTACAACAGGACTCCATAGGCTGAGATGAGGGTAACAATGGTTTTTCAGCATGGCTTTTAGAAGGGTAGAAGCAGGTACCATCATATTGACCCTCTCAAGTGTGGAGACCAAATTGGCTATTGAGCTCGTATCAAGCAAGTGCTGTTGGTGTTTTTCCAATAGAAGGAAGACAGTGGCAAAAGCTCTTTTGAGGCTATGTAAGTCCTTTGTAGATGTGAGCTCATTCACTAATGTATTCAATAATTTCTTACTGGGGAATGCTCCATTAGTTCTCATAAATTTGAAGGCTCTCCAGGCATCATTGACTCTGTTGTGAGCAAGCGCTGTTTCAAGTTCTCTTTCAAGCTCGGAATTATCAAGCTGCTTATTTTTTGGTGGATGGTCCTGTAAAGCCAGACGTGGAGGTGGAGGAGAAGGTTTAATCGCAGCAAAGACTGTGGGTTGAAGGAAAGAATGGATGATGGGTATTTTGGCATTTGAATCAGAAGACAAGTATGTTTTGTTACCCAATGATAAAACATTTCGCAAGCTACTTGCTGATGATGATCGTGATGATAGAAGAAAGGAACGCCTACTGCAATTTGAAAGAAGGAAAAAGAAATAAAATCTTCCAGCCCTTCTCATCTCAGCTCGTGCTTATTTATCATATTGTTAAAAATAAATGTTACCTGCGATGCTATTCAACTGAAGGGCTTCTTGTTTGTAGCTCGCTTCATTATCCTGTGCGAGAAAGCAATACTACGCGATCAGAATCAACACTTACGAGATCCTCCTGAATTTTCGTCAATACGGGGTTCCAGAGACCGTTTTAGAGATGAATATTTCGCTCTGTAGGTGAAGTTTGGAAGGCTCTCGGTACTCCCTCAGCCCTGCATCATAGAACTTGATTGTCGAAATCTTCCACAAAATGCAAACATAACATTATGCAGCTTAAAAAACGGTTGCAAACATAGTAGGATCGAGGTTAGAAATTCACTATAACCACGGGGTATAAGATCAAAAATATTTCCAATTTTCTTAGTTGCGGCAAGGGCACAAAGAAGATTTGGTTTTGGGGTCGTAAAGTATGGTGATAAAAATTTAGTTAAATATATATAAATAATAATAATAGGGTATTTTAAATTTATTTTAAGTTTTAAATATAAGAAGAATGATATTTTTAAAGATATCTATCTTATTTCAAATTTTTATATAACAAAATTTTAAAGAATGGTAATCATTTATCTTCGGATACATCAATTTGGTTTTATTGGACTGTAATCATCATCATCTTTTTATTTTAAATTTTTATATATTTTTAAAATATTTATTATTAATTAAGATTATTTAAATTAATAAAAAAATTACAAATTACAAAAATTACAAGCAAGTATAAGAAAATCTGGTTGGGGAGTTGTAGAGTGTGATGACACAAATTTAATTAATATCGATCCATGTTAGAGCCACTTTATTTTTATTAATTAAGGTGACTTTATTTTTTATTAATTAAGCACCTCAACATCTCCCACATACTGGGGTGTAGAGCAACTCTCGATACAAAAATATATATATTTAATAATGATAATAATATTTTTTATTTTTTTTTAAGTATGGGACAACATCTAAGACCTTTATCATAATTTTATAGCAACCATTTCCACTTCCATCATAGGTTTCATGCAAAAAGAATAATAGAACAACCAACCTTTGGTAAAATTGTTAGGAAAGTCATTAGGGATGCTTTTAATGAGTCCTTAAGTTAAATACACTCAAATCCCTAATTAAAAGGGATAAAAGAGTACTATACAAATAGAAAGCACATATATCTAAGCTTTATCCTAAGAAGTTTTGGAGGCAAATTCTAATTCGTAAAACTAAAGAAAATAATATGATTCCCTTGAAGGACTGGAATTCCTAGCTTAAAAGTCTTTATGAATTCCCTAACGCCATGAACACCATTCCAAACGTTCATACAAATGATGAAGTTTCTTCTATGGAAGACATAGAGTTCGAGGTTAAACGGCTTGCAAATGGGAAAGTTAAGGACTTTGAAGGCTACCAAGCTAAAAAAATTAAAATCAGAGGGCCTGACATTATCCCTCACATACACAAGCTTTTCAATTTAGCGGTCAAGCAGGGCTTCCTTAAACCCTGGACGCAAAGCCTCATTGCACATATTTTTAAAAGTGGGGATAAAAACATTCCCTCTAATTATAGGACCATTATGATTAGTCCCATTTTAGCCAAGCTATACAGAAAATTTTTGGAAAAGAAGATTAGCCTATGGCTAGAAATCCACAGAAAAAGGGTTAAAGGTCAGGCCAGATTTAGGAGATATCATTCAAATGTGGACCACCTTGTTACACTTAGGATCATTCCGAAGGAGTTCTGCAATAATAAAACCAATCTCATGTGTTGTTGTGTTGACTTTAGGAAATCTTTTGACACGGTACTAGGACAAACCTATGGGATAGGTTGGAAGAGATAAAAGTGTTTTTTGAGTTGAGGGTTGTTGCAATAAGGTTGTATGAGAATGTTATTTCCAAGTTCAAAACACCGAGGGTTGGTCAGAAGAAATTAACTGCAATATTGGAGTCAAGCAAGGTTGTCCCTCATCCCCTACCCTTTTTGGCATATACATTGACAAAAGTTAGAAGATTGTTTGGAAGAAGTGAGTTGCGTCGGCCCAACTCTCACTAGTATAGTCATCATTCTTCTTCTTTACGTTGATGATATTGTTCTTATGGTGAGGAATCTTCATGATCTTGACAAGCAACTAAGAATCCTCAAGTATTGATGCTCCAACACAGATATGATTGTTAATATTGACAAAACAAAAGTCATGATAACTAAATCCAATAAGATCACCTACGATCCTTTTGTATATGACAACAACAACTTTGAGGAAGTGCCTTCATACAAATATCTCAGCGTTTATATTCATCACAAGCTAAACTGGAATTATAGCATTGAGAAAAGGATAAATGGAGGGTAGAAAGCTTATTATGGGTTTGAAAACAAATGTAAATCAATAAATCTTTGGGTATAGGATAAGAAAAACTCATGTTTCATACTCTCGTTACTCATGTTATTTTATATGGATGCGAAGTTTGGGGATGCAATATCTCTAGAGAATCGTGGATAAATATAGAGCAGATCCAAAAGAATTTTATAACCTATAATCTCGAAATTAAAGGAAGTACACCATATCCTATCATCCTCACTGGAGCAAGCCTTTTCCCCGTTTAGAGCATAGTCATGACCAAATACTTAATGTATAAGAAAAAGTTAAGAAACATGAAAGACAAGAGGCTTCGTAAAATTGCTTCAAACTCTAGCCAAAACCACCTTCAGCTCAAGTGGGGATGGCACAAGGATGCCCAGTTTTAGCTAAACCATTGGGGAATAAAGGAAGAGATCACATTGCAAAATAAGGTAAAAATATTATTACATCAAAATTTAAGGAGAAAATGTTGTGTGATAAAGAGTTAGAGGGAAAAAGAAAATTAAGATACTATAAGGAGATAATCAACCCTAATCTAGAAGATCAAAATTATCTCTCTATTTTGACTAGTGTAAAGAAGAAAATAAACATTGCTAAAATAAGAACTAATTCTCATGAGCTCCACAGTGAAACTGGGCATGGTCAATTCCCAAAACATCGTGGGATGAAAGATTTTGTCACCTTTGTGAGACTGAGAGGGTCGAAGATAAAAAGTATTTTCTCTTTGAATGCTCGACATATACCCAGATTAGATCTCAATTTCAAAAGATTTGTCAAACTACCAACCTTTATGACCTTTTAAATCAACAAAACTATGGTGATCTTGGAACACTTCTCTTAGTGTTTTTCGAGCACAGAAATAAAACTCTAAAGAATTACAAGTAATTCATTACCTTCTTAAGGTCCGATAGACCAATTTAGTCTTAGTGAGCGTTAATCACCATAATAATAATAATAATAATTTTATTTTTCCTCGGATGGGGTGCCAGTGTGGGACAAATGTCACCAGGAGAGGATGCGAGGCAGCCAACATGGTGATAGCCATGTGACAGGTGTCTGTCACACCCTCCCGCCACCCTCATGCATTTAAGCCAAACTCACGTAGGCCTAGGCACCATTACTTTCAGTGCGTCTGGCCTAAGCTCGTTGTCTTATCGATGGCTCAGAGCCATGAATTGGAATTTACTTTGCTCGTGCACGCTTTCCTCCTTCAGCACTCTCGACGCCATGACTTTTACCAAGCACATTCGCAGTGGTTCTCTTCNGACAAAGACCTCACAACCTCTCGTCCATCTCCTCGCCCTTCACAAGGCAGCTAGAATGGTTTGCCATCTCTGGAAATTCCTTGGGTTTTAACCTGGGACCCTCATATGACCTAGCTTCCACCTCGCTGCCACCTCCTCCAGTTCCACCCAACTCGTCGGCAAGTGCACCAGTCCAGCCAGAGCTTTCAACCAGTCAGCCTCACCTTGGATCCCAACTAGAAATCCTAGGACCGCAACCAGGGTCTCATTCCTTCTCAGAGTCAGTACCAAGCTCACAATTGCAGGACAACCTTGCAATTCTGCAAGGTCTAGTCTTTGAATTGCAGCAAGGCCTGGATGACCTACAGTTCCGAATGGAACTTCTGGACGGGAAGACTTCAACGCTCTTGCAATTGCTCTCAACTCTGCAGGGGGCATGCCTCTCAACACCAGGAGAGAGTGACACCACAGGGGATGGAAATGAAGACGATACAGGGGCTGGTTGAGAAGACGACACAGAGGTTGGAGGCGACGACGACACAGGTGTTGCCATGCACGAACCCATGGAGGAGGAAGGGAAAATTGTCGAAGAGGAAGGGGATGGAGGCAACGTCAACACATGAGTTTCTGTGCATGAGGCCATGGAGGAGGGAGGGACAATGGTCGAAGAGGAAGGGGTTGGAGGAAACGTAGACTCAGGCGCGAACATGCACGAGCCCATGGAGGAGGGAGGGACATTGGTCGAAGAGGAAGCAGCACTAGTTGCAGACCCAACTATCAACGCCACCTCTGGGGATGCGTGGCCTTGCTACAATCCCTCCACATGACTTGCCTAAGTGTCTTCATGCAAGTTTAGCAAGATGTATGAATTTCATTTATGATCCTCTTTTGCATGTTGTTTTTATATCAGGGTTAGTTGACAGGTCGTTTTAGTCTCCCACAGGGGACTGGAATTTTTATGTTTAAGATTATGTCATTTTCAGACTGGTACCTTAAGATAATAGGCTT
>JASDQU010187631.1:0-19431 GCA_032191745.1 Picea mariana
ACCATAAAAAAAAAATCTATGACATAATTCAATTTCATTTAAGCTTAGAATTTAAGAGAAGGTAAGATTCATTTCTGTCCATAATGACATTATTACACCAGTCTAGTTTACTTCGAACATAAAAGCTTATGTGGATAAATTCTTTCCATAATTCTATCACTTCCCTTAAATCTCAAACTACTCCAACATACTTATATGTATATAGGCAATATCTAATCTTAGGTTGAAGGAACCTTTGAGGTTCAGAGAGATAAAGCTCAGGAGGAATAACACTTCAGAAAGTGTTATCGAGATTTAGGAACTCATTCCCTGGAAAGAGAGAAGACTGAGTCTTCAAAGACTTAGAAAATAGTCTAAGCCTGAAGTGAGTAAAATCTTAGGAGGAAGAACGTTGCCGAGCGTTAGATCGCGGTGGAAAATCCTGTGGACCATCCGATTTGAGGTAGGAGCACAGACTTTAAAACTGTGTAGATCCAAGAGGGGAGGGGAGATCTCGAAGATCTGAATGGACGGTGGAGATTCCTCGAGGAGAAACGCCAAAACCCCGCAAGTCATTGGATACGGTGGAGTTGCGAGGAGGTTAGTGGCGAGGGCTTCTTGACATCCAAGGCTTAGAAGGAAAAGTGACTGTCGATCACAGGCAGATCTGGACCGTTGGTCCATTTCGCGATTTCGGGTATCGCAATTTGGAAAGACAGAGGTCCTTGTCTTCCAAAACCCTGAATCGCGAAATCGTGAAATAGCGAGGTTGGACGTGGATCGTAGATCCCAGGGATTATTGTGAACCATTGATTGAACACCAAGATATTTCGGCATTTCAGCAACCGGGGATTCAAAGGACAAAGGGACGGGGCGCTTGACTTGTGATGTCTTGGTCCACGATATTTCAGCATTTCGGCAACTGGGGATTTGAAGGACAAAGGGACAGGATGCTTGACTTGTGAAGTCCTGGTCCACAATATTTCGGCATTTCGGCAACCGGGGATTCGAAGGACAAAGGGACGAGATGCTTGACTTGTGAAGTCTCGGTCCACGATATTTCGACATTTCGACAATCGGGGATTCGAAGGACAAAGGTATGAGACACTTGACTTGTGAAGTCCCGATCCACGATATTTCTACATTTCGGCAACTGGGGATTCGAAGGACAAGGAGTCTGGGATTGTCAATGTAATCAGTTTTGCACATTTAATTATTCTTTTAATTNATTTTGACTGTCTTCTATGTATGCGTATAAAGGCGTATATTATCATTCTTACTGTAGGGAATTCGCTTTAACTCTCCATTAACATCTGTACTTATTTCCACCTATAAGTATGTACATACCTATAGCTTTCTCTAAATATATATAGAATGATCCACTGTCATAGGTATAGTTTCATCTTGATTCTGGTTTAATAATTGGAAAGCTCAGTTACGTGCTACGGTCCTGCATCTTTACTTACAGAAAATATAAACATGTAAGTATATCTACCTAACTTGGGTCTCATTCTTACACACCAGTAGCTTACACATCAAGGCATAGTTAACTCGAAGGATCCCATATTGATCTCTACGGTTTATGCCATTAAACAATAGTCTAATTATGAAATTTCGACTACTTAAAGGTGTATGACCTCATGGCAAGTAGAACTCTTAGAAAAAATCGCGCTAAAAATCTACTTAATTAATTTAATAATTTCATATACAATAATTTATGCACTTGTCATGCCTTGTACAAAGTGACTTGTAATATGATCTATTATTTCTATTCTACCTCTATCCCGGATGAAGATCCTCCATCATTTCTACCTCTATCCCGGATGAAGATCCTCCATCATTTCTACCAGTCAATTCATTATAGTATTAGAGTTGTTCCTATAACAAATAATTCCTACTATGTTCCTATAGTTTTGTGAAAAACAGAGGTCAATCGGGTTTCGGCGATTACAAATGCCGAACACAAAAAACAAAAGACCATGTTGTTTTCCGAATCGTGAAATGAAGAAAGACTGTGGGCCTAGCACTTCGAGGTTTTGAGGTTAGGGATTTTGCGATTACAAATGCCAAACACCAACACACAACAACTCCCGAATTGCGAAAATGTGAATGGAATGTGGGACCAACACTTCGGGGTTTCGGGGTTTGAGATTTCGGGGTTTATGAACACTGACACACAAACAAAATGAAATAAGAAATGTCGAATTGCAAAATGAGATTAGGGTGTGGGCCCAACTTGCTCAGTTTTGTTCTTACGTACATGCGAAGCATATCCTCTATGATATGGTTTGTCCTTTCGGTTTGTCCATCCATTTGTGGATGATAGCTCATACTGAAATTCAAGTTAGTGTTTTATCCCTGCAAACAATTCCTTCCAAAAAGTGGATTTAAATTTTACGTCTCTATCTGAAACCACCATTTTAGGAATACCATGCAGTCTAAAAATTTCTTTCATGAATATTTCAGCAATGTTTATAGCTTTAAAAGTAGACTTTACAAGAACAAAGTGTGCACACTTACTGAATTTATCGATTACAACCATGATAGAATCATTCTGTTTATAAGTTTTAGGCAAACCTGTTATAAAGTCTAGTGATATAGTCTCCCATTTCCATTCTGGTACTCCTAATGGCTGTAATAGGTCGGCCGGGTGCTGGTGCTCGGCCTTAACCTATTGACAATATTGGCACCTAGCCAAGTACTCTGTTGTTTCACCCTTCATATTAGGCCAGTAAAATAGTTTTCTGAGTGCTATTATTGTTTTCTGGTAACCTAGATGGCCAGAATATGGTTTCTTATGCACTTCGTCTAAAATAGTTAATTTTAACTCTGCTAAATCTGGCATGTAAAGTCTGTTTTTAAATAGTAATAGTCCCTTCTTGTCGATACTTAGATTTGGTTTATCTAAGTTTGCGATACTGTTTTGAAATTCTGCCATCACCTTAGTGTAATTTTAATCGTTAATACTTGTCGTCCTTATTCTTTGTTCAAGATCGCTTTCTGCCCTACTGATATTTATCTCAAATAACCCATGGACTCTTTTTCTTAAAGTGTCCGCTACTTTATTTTCCTTACCCTTGATATGTTTGACCTCGAAGTCAAATTCGCTCCAGAAGGCTAGCCACCTTGCTTGTCTTGCATTAAGGTTTGGTTGGTTAAACAAATATTTCACCCCACTATTATCCATCAATAGTAGGAATTTTCTACCCATAATGTCGCCACATTTTTAAGGCATGTATTACTGCTACCAACTCTAAGTCCCGAGTGACATAATTTCGCTCTTGTTCTTTTAATTTTTGGGACTCGTAACAAATCATGTGCCTTTCCTGAGTTAGAACACCACCTAGTCCCTCTTTACTTGCATCAACACATACTGTGAAGTCTTTATCTGGGTCTGCTACCTTCAAAATGGGTGTCGATGTCAATAATTCTTTCATCTTGTTAAAATCGTCTTGATACTTTTGCGACCAACTAAACTTGGTCCCTTTCTTTCGTAATGATGTGATAGGGTAGGCTATCTTGGAAAATCCTTCTATAAACCTACGGTAATATCTAGTGATTCCCATGAATGACCGGATATATGCTACATCCTTAGGTACTGGCCATTCCATAATGGCTTTTGTCTTCTCTGGGTCTATGACAATGCCTTCTACTCGAATTACATGTCATAGATATTGTATTTCTTTTTTATAAAAGTCACACTTGTCAAATTTGGCGTACAGTTTGTGTTTTCTCAATGTTTTCAACGCTATTCTTAAGTGTTCATCATGTTCCTCCTTCGTTTTAGAATAGACTAGAATATCGTCGATAAATACTACTACGAACTTGTCTAAGTACTGACTGAAAATGTTGTTCATCAAGCACATAAATGTGGCTGGTGCATTAGTGAGTCTGAAAGGTATGACTACAAAATCGTAATGTCCATATCTTCTTCAAAAAGTTGTTTTGTTTATGTCCTCGTCCTTTATCCTAACTTGATAACCGGATCGTAAATCCAATTTTGAAAAGATCTTGGCCCCACCAACTTGATTGAACAGATCATTTATCCTAGGTAAGGGGTATTTGTTCTTAATGGTCATCTTGTTCAGATGTCTATAATTGATACATAGTCTTAGCTGACTTGTGCTCCCCATGGCAAGACACTCAGTCTGATATACTCTTTGTCCAACAATTCCTATAATTGTACTTTGAATTCTGTTAGTTCTGGTAGACTCATTCGGTAGGGTGCTTTTGAGATAAGGGCTGATCCGGGTAGTAAGTCTATGGAGAAATCTATTTCCCTTCTAGGAGGCAATTCTGGTATCTCATCCACAAACATGTCTCGGAATTCACGTAGGACAACAAAGTATTCTAACTTGGGCTTATCCTCTTTTTCTAATAGATTCGTCACTTGGATGGAGTAAACTTGACATCCCTCTCGAATACATTTCTTGAGTTGCATTGCTGAAACTTGTCTAACTGATACAGGTTTTGGTATGCCTTGGGCTGTTCTAACAGTGCCAAAATTATCTTTATAGCTAAGTATCTTTGTATAACAATCTAGTATTGCTTTGTGTTGTTCCAACCAATCCATCCCGATAATTATATCATAAGATCCTAGTGGTAGGATGTTCATAGGGGTCCTTATCTTTTGACCATCTAAGATGAACTCAAGATCAGAAATAAGGCCAATCACTTTCCTTTTAGTGTTTGTTGCTAGTTGTACAAGCCATGATTTTGTGTGCTTCAGTTTCTTAAGTTTATTTAACTCTACTACATCAGGAGTAATATAACTTAGCGTAGCTCTAGGGTCAATTAAAATAGAAATTCGAGTGTCATTGATTTTACCTTCGATTTCTACCACCAAGGACTGGTGGTCAGCTTGTTGACCATCTATGGATGCATTTATCCGATGCAGACATCTTCTCACGTCTCCCACTGTCGAGGTTTCCTGCAAATTGTGAACATCAGTTATGTTTGCTACAATTACACATGGACAGTTCCTCCTTAGATGAGGCTCTCCACACTCCCAATAATTTAATGGATCGCGAGAGTTGTCCCCAAACTTCTTCGTTCCCAGGTTTATCGGTTTACCACTACCTTGCATATTCAGATGATTGGAGTGAAAATCCTTCCTTGGGAAACTTTTTGCTGAACTCTGATAAGGAGCTGGCTGGTATCCCTTCTTCCGCTGGTTCATTCGATCTTGCTTCTTATCCTTCCAGGTCTTGGGAAACTCTACCCGTTGTTTATACTGGTCATAGCACATTCGTGCTTTCCTGAATACCTCACTCAAAGATTTGGGGCTGTCAAACTCAATTCTATCCCGATAGACATGTGGTAAATAGATTAAGAATCACTTGATTTTTACCTTATCCTCCTCGATGTACGGTACGAACCTTAGTAGTTCCAGAAATTTATTTATAAGGTCCTCCATCGTCATATGTCCGAGACGTAACTCGTAAAATTCTTTCGTCTTACTTTCATAATATCTTTTAGAAAGGTATTGTTTCTTGAAATACTTCTTAAAGTCGGACCATTCCAATTGTTTCTCCTTTAGGCCCTTGGCTAATTTCAGGTCTTGCCACCAAATGTTGGCCTTCCCCTTCAGATTGTAGATGGCCATTCTGACCTTCATGTTGCTAGAATAGTTGTAGATCTGGAAGTATTTTTTTATATCCAACAACCACGCCTCATCTTCTTCTCTTGTCCTGGATTCTCCATCAAAGGTAGCTAGTTTAATATTTTTAAATTCTCTTTCAAGGTGGTCTACTTGTTTTCTTTTTCTGTTTGGTATAGTTTTGTCCTCAGCTGAAGGTGTCCCTTCAGACAAACTGCCTCCTTTTTCTGTTTCCGGTCCAGAATTCTTGGAGGCCCTTTTGCTGATTTCTTCGTCATGGTTATCATCTTTTGGGCTTTTCTTGGTTACTATAATACGCAACAGGACTTCATTTATCTCTTGTTGTTCCTGATGTGATTTCTTCAATTTTTCATTGTTGGCCTTGAAAACTTGTAGTTCAACAATAAGATTCCTCATTGCTTCCAACACCTCTATGGGTGAGCTTCCATCACTGTTCTATCTTGGATCTCCCGGAGGTCTTTGCTGTGGATTTCCTTCCATCCTGATTTTTGTACCCTCCTGAGCTGCCATAATTTACAAAATAAACAGAAAGGGCTTTATGTTTGAAACCATAAGATTTATTAGTTTTACATACGTCGGAATGTATACTAAGTAGCTAATGTGGCCCTGTTTAGGCCCAGTGTTGTATCTCTTGCTCTGATACCATATGTAATGTACCTCAAATTCACCATAAAAAAAAAATTCTATGACATAATTCAATTTCATTTAAGCTTAGAATTTAAGAGGAGGTAAGATTCATTTCTGTCCATAATGACATTATTACACCAGTCTAGTTTACTTCGAACATAAAAGATTATGTGGATAAATTATTGACAAGGATGACGTCAGGGTGGATCCTAAAAAGATTGAAGCTATGCAATACTGTCCTCACCCAAAGACTCTCAAAAGCTTGCATGGATTTTTGGGCTTAAAAAGTTATTTTCACAAGTTTGTTAAGAATTATGGAAATACTGCAGCACCTCTCACTCCACTCCTAAAAAAAGAACTCTTTCACGTGGAATCCAGTAGCTGCTCAAGCTTTTCAAACCTTGAATATGGCCATGTGCACCACTCTAGTCCTGGCCCTTCCTGATTTCACAAAGACCTTTTCCTTGGAATGTGATTCTTCATGGAAAGGAATTGGTGTTGTCCTTATGCAAGAGGGTTGGCCTTTGGCCTTTACTAGAAAGCAACTATCTGAAATAAATATGGGCAAATCAATATATGAAAAGGAAATGTTAGCTATTATGCATGTCGTTGATCTGTGGCACCCTTAACTATTTGGGAAATGCTTCCAAATTAAGACAGACCATCAAAGCCTCAAGTATTTTCTAGAACAACGCATTTCCTCCCCGGAGCAACAAAAATTGGTGACTCAGATCTTTGGATTTGATTATGAGATCATTTACAAGAAGGGAAAAGACAATGTGGTTGCGGATGTACTTTCCCGAAAATATGAAGATGACAGATCCCTTTTTTCTCTTTTCTTCATTGTACTAGATTGGCTCCAAGCTGTTCGCCAGGAATGGCTACACGATCCCAAAAGTTTGCATCTGATTCAAAAATTGTAGTCCAATGTTCCATATTCCCCAGGGTACTCTTGGCTCCATGATGAGATTCAATACAAAGTCTATTTGTATTTAAGTAAACAATCAAAACTTAAATCCACGGTACTTTCTTAGCTTCATGCTACACCCACTGTTGGGCACTCCGGATTTACCAAAACCTATGACAGGGTCAAACATTCTTTTTTCGGGGATGGTATGAAACAAGAAATTCGTAATTTTGTCATTGAATGTGATGTGTGTCAATGCAACAAGGGTGAAAAAATCAAACCTCCGGGCACACTACAACCGCTTCTGATTCCACCTGCTATTTTGAGGGATATCTCTATGGATTTTATTACAGGATTACCCAAATCGGGAAATAAATCTGTCATCATGGTGGTTGTTGATTGCCTTTCCAAGTATGCTCATTTCTGTGATCTTCAACACCCATTTACAACATCCACGGTGGCTCAACTTTTCATGGATCAGGTCTTCAATCTTCATGGCATGCCTCATTCTATTGTTTCTGATCACGACCCAACTTTCACCAGCAATTTTTGGCAAGAATTGTTCAAGCTACAAGGTACCCAACTGCATCTCAGCACAACTTATCATCCCTAGACTGATGGTCAAACGGAAGATGTCAACAAGTGTTTGGAAACATATTTGAGGTGTTTTGCCTTGGAAAAGAAAAATCAGTGAGCTCAATGGTTACCCCTAGTTGAATGGTGTTACAACACTTCATACCATACAACTACATGCATGACTCCTTTTGAAGTGGTATATGGACAAAATCCACCTTCAGTTCTCTCATACTTACCTGGTGTCTCGAAGGTCCAGGCGGTTGAACAAACGCTTACAGTTCGAGAGGCTATTATCCACACCCTCAAAGAGAATTTGGTCATGGAACAGAATCACATGAGGCAACAAGAAGATCAAGGTCACTCTGAACGTCAATTTGTAGAAGGGGATCAGGTGTTTCTTCGAATGCAACCTTACAAGAAAAATTCCCTCAAGGCCGAGCATTGTCAAAAGCTAGCGCCCAAATTTTATCATCCTTATATTGTTCTCAAGCGTGTGGAACATGTGGCCTATTAGTTAGCTTTGCCCAGTCATTCTAAGCTACATTCTATTAGTGGGAAGCAAGGGCTTGCAAGGCTATAAGGAAACTGCCAATACAAGGTTGCATCTCTTTGATAATGTTTTTCTTCCATTGCAAGGCTCTCATTTATACTCCATTTTGACAGTGGAAGTAGTTATGAATGGGCTACAAGAGGTCATGAACCTGTCAACTCTGCTCAAACATTGGTATTTATTATTTTTTTGAGACAATTTAACATGTACGCATGTTTCTAGTTAGCAAGTTGCATATGTACGTGATTTTCTTTGAGAAGAGTAACGTACATCTTGAAAAATGAGATTTTTTTATATGATTTTAGGGAGGAAAAAGGGGATTTTGATCCTGCAAATAGGGAAAGAGATGTAACTGATTCCAATGAGTTGCCATGAGCATAGAATGTGTCAAATGATGCTATAACATATGTCCCCTAATGTGTCATGTCAGAAGAGAAAATGATGGTCAAAATATATTACAATAGTCATGAGATTGTGGAGGGGCCAATGGCTAGGATTAGTTGAAGACCAATCCGAGAGAGAGAGAGAGAGAGAGAGAGAGAGAGAGAGAGAGTTGAAGAGTGGGGATATAGAGAGGGAGTGTATGCAAGAGTGTGAGGCATGGAGAGGAAAAGTATAGGTCCAGGTCATGGTCTAAGTCTAGGTCTATGTCTATGTCTAGGTCTAGGTCTTGACATTCCTTGGCAGGTATAGGTCAAGGTAATTTCATTCCTTACCATGCCCTGCCTTGCCTTGCAATGTACCACTCTTGCTAGAGTGTGATAGTGTGGGAGGGAGAGAGAAGAAGAAAAAGAGGGGAGGTAGAGAGTGTGTTAGAGTGTGGAAGGGATAAAGAGGAAGACATAGACAGGGGATAGAAAGTTTGTGTGCAAGAGTGTGGGAGGGAGAGAGAGGTAGACAAAGAGGGGAGGTAGAGATAGGCAAACAAAGGATGGAGGTAGAGAGTGAGTGTGTTAGAGTGTGGGAGGGAGAGAGAGGAAGACATGTAGGATGTTGTAAGTTGGGTGTTGACCCTGCATGAAAATATATAATTTTATAAGATTTTGAACTTTCAAACCAATCATATACTTGTATTAAACACAATTTTATAAACATAAAAAATATTTACTCACCAATCATGGTCTCAATATCAATGTTTCCCATCATTTGCTCCACATTTGTCATTTCCTCGTCACCTCCATGTTATTCATTTCTTTCATCAACATGTTCCTTGACATTTTGCATTCCTTCATCACTACCATGTGTCTCCACATTTTTCAATTCTTTGTCACCGCCATGTGCCTCCACATTTTTCATTTCTTCGTCACCACTATGTGCCTCCACATTTTTCATTTCTTCATCACCACTATGTCCCTCCACATTTCTTTACATTGCTCTTTTTTCTCTTAACTTTCTCATGTTTTCACGTTTTCTATCTTTCCTTGCCTCTCCATCAGTGCGATCATGTTTTGTTTCACATTTCTTTTGGTTTCCCATGTAGAAATAATTAAAAACCTAAAATCCAATGCCAAAAACCTGAAATCATAGTAATATGTTGGATACAAAATTTTACAATTAATGAAACAAATTGCAATATGACATGAAAACAAAACCAAATTCACAATATTTCCCTTTATAAATATAAGAGTATTATGCTAAAACCAAATTCACCATATATCGCTTATATAAAAAAATGTAATATGAAAAAACAAAATTTACAATACGTTGCTTTAAAAAAAACAATAATATGTCAAAACCAAATTTGCATTTGTCCTTTAAAAAAACAAATATTAATATGTTAAAACCAATTTTACAATGTCTTTTAAAAAAAATCAGTAATATGCCAAAACCAAGTATATAATATTTTCTCTCATAAAGAAAATGATAAAATATACCCTTTGTAAAGAATTTATAATATGAAAAAGTTTTAAACCTCTATAAGCAAAACAAAAAATACCCTAGAACTTTTTTTCGCATATCTAAACTTGAACTTCTTTTTTAGACTTGAGAAAGTGAATGATGGAAATAAATTTTCGGGTGAGTGATTATATATAATACTCTTGGGTGAGAAATTATAGAATTCCTCTCGGAATCTCGGTAAATTAATATGTCAACCCCTAAAATATTCTCGAGGCATTATGTAATAAATCTCTCACCCAAGAGTTTGTTTATTCTTTCGGTCAAGAGTTAAAACAAACTCTCAGGCGAGAGTTTTGTTTAACCCCGTGTTACTTTTTGGGCCAAAAAACTCTCTCCTGAGAAATTAGTAAATTTCTCGGTCGAGAGTTTCTGGTCAACGAATACAACAAGCATTTCTGTAGTTTTTTGAAATTTGTCACTTAAGCAAGGTGAAAACCCTCTGAAATCTAAGAATTACCTGTGGGTTTTATACTAGTAGATTCATCATTGAATCTACTTTCTCATGTTATACGAATTTTTGAATTTCATTTGGGATTTCTAATTTTTACTATTTTTTTTCTAAACTTCGTCATTAGGAAATTTAGTGAGCTAAAAATCAGTCACAATGAAAATTCAATATCATCACAATGACAACACCAAAAAAATGTAGAAACTCACAAGGTTGTTCCTTGCACTGTCATATTCAAAAGGGTAGTTTTTTTTGTTTGATAAGAGTCACATTTGAAAGAAAATGTGAGAACGCCAACATGTGTCAATAAGGCACCATTTTTTAAACATATGTCATTTCGATAAATAACACAAAATAGTGCTTAAGTATGAAAATCCTCAACATATAGTCCACTGCCAAGTATGATCTGTGTAGATTATGAGCATACATTTGGTTTCTGTAAAATGAATAACCATCTCTAAAAAAAATGAGGGGCACACAGGTCATTCATTATCCATACCTAAAATTTTAAAGTATATTTCATTGGCTCCCATCAAATTTGTCCCACTAAGTGTCCATAATTTTTCTTTTTAAATATGAGTACGAAGCTAATATAATTCACTAGAATGCTTTCATTTAGATCAAGGTGAAATTCCTAAGGGGGATATGGGTTTGAAGGGGTTGAAGTTGAAAAACATAAAATTTTGCAGTTACTTTGTCAAAAAAGAAAAGCAAAAAGTGTTTCCCAACTTCATTTTTTCACCATGTTTTCTTAATCCATTTATTGGAGAAGAGTTTTTCAAATACTTCCCATGTCATGTTTTTTCTAGTATTGATCCGGATTTATTTTCGGAATGAAATGAAAGTGGAGAAATTACAATGAAATGCTCATGGAAATTGTGAGAAACGGAGAAATACAACAATACTTGATTTCTATTAATGAAAGAATTGTAAGGAGACTGTAAAAATACAGAGTGCATGAATCGCTAGAATGGTGGCAGTTTATCTTTGATAAGATATGTGACGAATATGTGCATTCACCAGAAGATGATTACAATAAGGCTCTGAAGGCCTTTTTATGATAAGCATGAATGCCAAAACCCTAGACATCCAAAAACCTAACCCTAGGAGATGAAACACCAAAAATCATGTGGGTCCTGTTTGGCTAAGTTAGTACATTAACTTCCTGGGGTCGTAAATTTTGCATATGATCTTTGTTTTAGGCACATGATAGCCCATTGGAAAGGTATTTTCGAGAACTGCATTACACCAAAAAACTCCGACTTCATCTATAATTTGACTGTGGCAAGCCAAAAAAAACATTGTTTAGGGGCCCAAAATGGCCCCGGAAGTACAACCAGATGTGTTGACATGAAAACATATGAAATAAACCATTTGGAATAGGTCGGAGGCCACCGGTATCCACCTAGAAGATGTGTAGGGCTTCAGACAGCCCCGGAAGTGTAGAACCCACAATTAAAAAGAAGTACAAAATAATGTGGTGTACTAAAAACTGACAAGAGGAGCTAGTTGGAACAGGTGGGTGGCCACCAATATTAACCTGGATCAAGTATCTTTATCAATACTCAACCATCATTCCCAAGCATCACCAAAAAAATGATTACTTTCCAAAAGAGGAGACACATTATTTGTGTTTATTATCCTCCACCATTCCTTGGGATTGATTTTATCTTTAATATTTATGTTCATCTCCATAAAACATATGACTTGCCATCAATTACTATTTGACGTCTAACACAAAACTTTAACTCCAAACCTCAATATATTAGTAGTAATAATTCAATATAGTTATTATCATTTATCAAATATACTCTCTTGTTTCTTCTAGTGGCTTTTGAATTGTTTCAATTGGACATCCGAATCAAAATATATGATGGTTTAATTAAGTCAACGTACCTTTTAAAACCTTGATTTGGACTATGCCCTTATGATCGACCTTCCTTCTCATGTATCTTTGCAATTTTGTCCCTTCTAAGTTTGAAATTTTGACTTGTAGTACTGTGATATGTCTTCTTTTCAATGTCATAGGTTTGACCAAACTTTGATGTGCCAAGTGAAAGTTATAGTAAATTTCACGAAACATGATGATTTTTATCCTTTTTGAGAAAGTTAACTTGTACCGAATACGAAAAAACCAATTTATATGATGTGATTCTGAAAATTTTACGTGCAACAATATGGATTTTTATATTTCCAATGCAACTTATGGCAATGGATTTGGAGATTTGTTGAAGTAGATATGATCGTTTTACCTAGAACACATGTTTGAGACTAGTTTAGGGTTAGTAAAAAAACCCTAATTTCCACCACTTGTATATATGAATATTAAATGATCGAGAGCCTAAACTTTTGACCACGAAAACTTCACTATGTTTTCTTAGTATCCTGTAAATTTTAGAGTTTGAAACTTAAAAAAAAAGTTATAGCAAAATTCCCAAAATGACTCATTTAAGACTGATTTTAGGGCTAGTAAAAATCTCTAACTTCCACGCGATATATCTCCAAAAATTAAATGACCGAGAACCTGAAAATTTTACCATGTTCATTTAACTATGTCTTCTTAGCATTATAAAACTTCATAGTTTGAAACTTCACATAAGTAAAGTTATAGACAAAATGACAAGATGACTCACTTAAAGCAACAAAACCCTAGGATCGATGCTCTCATACCAAATGATATGATCCAAAAGGTCAAAATATCACAATAAACCAAAATTACACACCATGTACACCAATGTGAGCATGAAACACAACTCCAATAAAGATAAGAGAAACATGTTACACAATAACTCCTTAAAGAATAGGAGATCCTCCTCCAAATACCCAAATACAGTTATACTTATCAATTCAAATGTTATCAATAATAAATACACGATCTCTATATGTAGCTATTCACAAATTGCACATGAGGCCCCTTTATTATTGGTCAACCCTATTACATATACATTTATATATTACATGTACATTTAACCATATATATTCCCCACTTGGGGTTATATCAGATTGCATCTTCCATTGTGCACAATTTGATGTTGATCGGTTCAACTATTTTAGAGTTCTTTCAAAATGATGTTGCCTTTCCAATATGTAACTTCCCAAACCAACAATGGCCTCATGTACCACTTGTTTTATTTATGTTTCTAAAAAAAAAATATTTTAGAGTTAAATGATATTGTTGCATGACCAATGCCACATCTTCCATTAGCTATTAGCATCAAAACTTGATCAAGCAATTCAATTACACCTAGAGTAGATAGGTGCTCTAAGGCCTAGTATGAAAGAGATGTTGTCATGTAACATTTTGTTATGTTACGTGACAACAAAGAAAATTAAATAAAAAATAAATAATTGATTTCATCTGTACATGACAACATCTAAAATACTAAAGCATCATATATCCATCTTAAACTTGGATATATGAATCACTCAGAGGGAACGAATTTCTTAAGGTGCAATTTATTTTATTATCATTTAATATGAAGGAATTAATACTTGACATGGAATGTTAATAAAAAAATTACACCTTAAGAAATTTGATCCCTCTTGGTGCTTGATAGATCCAGATTTAAGATGGATCTATGTTGGTTTCTATCGCTGTGGATGGAGAAGGTCATTGTGTGGAATGCATAACCAACTTGATGAGAAGAATAGATCATACAATGGGAACCCACATGATAGGAGATCACCTTGCCTCAACATACCCTAGATATTCAAAACGATGACACAAAACGAGTATAAACACATGTTGTGACAATGAAAAGTGTTGCAACTATTGATAAATGTAGGGATACTTAACACATTAAAATCAATGGTGAACATGTGTTATATTGTTAGACATATTAGATTTATTCAACATTAATGAAAAATGTTGCAACAATTAATAGACATAGGGATAGTGAACACATTGAAATTAATAGACGTAAGGATAATGACACATTAAAATCAATGGTGAATATGTGTTATACTATTGGACACCTTAGATTTATTCAAGCGGCATTTGTTTTGAGTTATAATGTTGTAAGGCTAAGATTTATTCTTTTGGCCAAAAAAATGTTTATGACATAATTTGTCCCATTCCAAGATTAAAGTAGTAACTTAGAGTTGTCACAAGTATTTAAATGTTTATGTATTTATGTAACTTAGAGTTGTCAGAAGTCTCTAAATGTATATGTATTTATGTAACTTAGAGTTGTCACAAATCTCTAAATATATCTTTATAACTTAGAGTTGTCACAAATCTCTAAATATATTTTTGAACTAAGATTTAAGATAATTTAGTGTGTGCCAATGCAATTATTAAAACTTGTCAATCTACTCCACAATTCTCTTCACCAAGAAAGAACCATTAAAATGACATAAATCTTCCATTCCCTTAGAATGTCCAATGCTATACCTCTTCTCTAATTTTTTATCGATATCATGGGTACATAGTTTGAGATATGGTGGCAAACATAATCTCATAGTTATTCATTTTTAATCTACATTTTAATTTACATGTTTATTAATTAGTGAGAAAAATCACTTGTAGAGAATTTAAATTAGTGTATTGAAAAAACTCTTCGAAAAGTTTGAGAATATGGATAATATAAATGATAGCATTAACAAAATTTGTGAAAAAAATCATATAACATTTTTTTTTATAGTTTTAGATTTTTTATTCATAGTTTGATTAAACAAAACATAAACATACTCTTTTAATTCATTATTTTGCAGTTATTATTCTTATTACTTTTTAAATTACATTAATAATAATAATAATAATCTATTTTTAAGGTCACGGCCAAGCCATCACACCAAATTGGTGTATGAGACCCCCTTGTTTGTGGGACAAGGGAACCCCCTCCGCCCAACGATTTGACTGGTAAAGGCTACGAAGGTATACATACCCTACCCCCCTCTGGATTTGAACCTATGACCTCTTAAGAGGAAACACATGTTCTTAACCATTAGGCCCAATCATACTGTATTAATAATAATTTATTTTTAAGGTCACGGCCAAGCCAGCACACCAAATTGGTGTACGAGACCCCCTTGTTTGTGGGAAAAGGGACCCCCTCCGCCCAACGATTTGACTGGTAAAGTCTACGAAGGTATACATAATAATCAACATATAAAACCAATTTTACAAATTAATTATAATATTTTAATAAATAAATTTAAAATCATTAGTTTACCTAGTCACCACCACTATCTTTATTATGAGTTTCATCTTAAACATCCATCATTCCCTAGTACTATTCAAAATTTATACCTACACACCACTACTTTTATTATGGATTTCTACTTTATCATTAAACATCTATCCTTCCCCGTCTTCATCGAGAGTTAAAAGCAAAAGTTTTAACTTACATAATCATGTTTGAATTTGAATGTTTAAATTCATCTAATATCTAACTTGTTACGCCGAATGGCGTACATCTATTGATAATGGGCATATTTAATAGGTTTTTAGTTCTTAATTACGCCGAAAGGAGTATACCTATTGGAGATGAGAACAATTAATCACCTTTAATCTAAAATTCTAATCTGATGGCTAACAATTGAAATCGCTGGAATATTCTTGGTCGTCCTCCCAAATCAATGAATGTGATTTACTCTTCATAACATCCTTGTATTTTTTAAGGCATCAGTTAACCTGTTTACTTTTTAACATTTACCTAATCATATTAAGAAATCACTGTACCACCACATGATTGCCACGTTTAACTGATTAACCTTTGGAATTACCACATTTAAGATTAACTTTTGAATTTCCTCAGCACTATGTGCGTTTTAGCTGTCCGTGCATTTCAATTCACGAGACTAACTTTCGGCCTTCACAAACCGCAACACCAGCCACTTTGCGGCTTTGCTAGTTACGCCAAAAGGCTTACACCTATTGACAATGGGCAAATTTAATAGCGGTTTAGTGCTTAATAAGTTTTCTATGGACAGGATTAAATATGGGTGGAATATTCTTAGTAGTCACACAAAATAAATGGCTTTGATTTCAATCATTAACTTCCTAGCTATTATAAAGACACGAGTTTATGTGTTTACTTTTTTACATTTACCTAATCATATTTAAAAATTACTTTGATAGCTAACTGATTGCCATGTAAGTGATTAACAGAAATTAAGATATTAACACGAGATAGATGAAGCCCAAAAGTTCATTTGTTAATAGATAATAAAATTTAATATATTCTTTTAAAGATTCATTTCATCTTCTCATCCTTTAGGCGTTCAGCAGCAGCTATTTTGCTGTGTGCTAGTATGTTTTCTATGGACGAGATTAAATATGCCTAGAATATTCTTAGTCGTCACAATAAATGAATGGCTCTGATTTCATCCATTAACTTCCAAGCTATTATAAAGACATCCGTTTATATGTTTACTTTTTTACATTTACCTAATAGTGTTTAAAAATTACTGTGTTCACTAAACCTGATTAAAAAATATTAAGGTATTCGCACAAGTATTAAGGCATTTCATGTTTTTGAGAGCTAACATTTGGTGGCCGCCTTTCTGTGTTGGCATCATCAGCGGTCGCTAGTCTTTTGTGCATGCTTACGTTTTTAACAACCCTAAGTTTAACAGCCATAAGTCACCTTTTGGCGTTCACCAACAGCGAGTTAGCGGCTGTGCTAGTTACTTAATATTGAATACTGAATAACACTGTTGCAAGTGAATTATATATCGTCTAATCTGCTCTGAAAGCATTCAGATTTTCAGATTGGATGGTGTATAATTTACTTGCAGCAGTTGTATAATTTACCCTGCAGCAGCATTCAATGTTGGATAGGCTTTCAGATTTGATGACCTATACTTTACCTACAGCAACATTCAATGTTGATGTTGGATAGACTGCTGGCCCACTTCAATATTCATAGTCAGATTCTTATGTTTAAGGCTTCAATGCTGAATAGACTGCTGGCCCGCCCACTTCAGTATTCATGGTCAGATTCTTATGTTTAAGACTAGTCCTAGCTTAACTTTTGAATGTAGCTATGTGGGTTTAACAAAATACAGCTTTGACATACTGTGCGGCTCACATTAATGTTCTCGGTACATTTCTAATAGATTCTCAAGGCGCGTCCTCGCTCAACTGTATATCGCTTTGAATGTACAGTTACGCGAGCATACTACGTTTGTTGAAGTCGAGATATATATTTTATTTATTACAGAGTAGGGCTCTCACTTTAATGTACTTCGTACGATTTCTAACCTATGTAGCTCGTAGTCCCTCAAGCATCTGTCGGAATTTTAAAACTGCACCGTCCAAGGGCTTGTTGGAAAGGTAATTCGAGAGAAGATGGCTCTGAGTTAGCTCATTCATAGAAAGAAAGAAAGAAAATGACTGATTTCTACAATTCAGCGTTTTTTCTGTTCAACTTGATGATGAGCTCCACCAATATGTTGAGCTCCACCAATGTCTCCTAGTTGAATAAGTGATTCCAAGCACTAGTTGTAAGATATTTATATAGTTGTCCCTGCTGTCTTTGAAAGCTTCACACTCTAAAATGAAATGTTTTTATGTTTGATGGGAATTGGTTCTTATTTGTGCAATAAGTATTTTGGCTCTCCAAAATATATTGGCCTGGATGTACACTTTTTGATGATGATTGTATGTGGGATTAAACTCTTCAATATAATACTTTTTTTTTCGTCCTAGCTCTTTATCCTAAATTCGCTTGTGGAACCTATCAATAACAAAAGCCTTTATTTCTTTACTGTTGGTAAGGGACTTGTTCAAGTGGATATCCCATTTACTAAGCCATATATAAAATATATAAATAGCTTTGAACGTTGGAGGCTTGATTCTTACAAGATTTGTTAGCTCTCTTGGGTTAATAAAATACAGCTTTGACATATGTAACTACTTTAATTCGAATTTGTTTAATTATTTTACTTTTATCTATTTTTTTTAGGTACAGTTTTAAACTTTTGGTTTATTTGATCAATTTTTTGAGCATTTGGCTTGGTTTATAATGGAACAAAACCTTTGAAGTAACTTTGAAATGCATGGAATTTTAATCCTAAAAAAACCAAATTTGACCAGATTCAGACTGATTTATTTGCTCCCAAATTAACCTACTCCGTTTGGATATTGCTCACATGGTGTGGTTGATTTACCAACTCTGCACTAAATGGAGTAGGGACACGCGTGTCCCCGAAACGTACCAGTCGTAGCTACCATCGTTGGGGACAGACACAGCACTTGTGGCGATATATATAGAGGTGGCCATTGGCCAGGGACAAATGGTAGTGGCTGCTACGTTTAGTAATCCATGGTTCCTATTCCTGAAACGATTCATAACATGGGCTTCAAGTTGTGTATGCCGATTCTGTGCAAAGGTGAACAAGATATGGAAGGGCAATTAGGGCAGCGAGTAGACGTGATCAGCCCGTCTTTCAACAGATCGTTCTTGTCGTTGTGCGTACAGGGCATCTTCGTGTTCGAAGAAGTCATTACAGACATATCTAGCTACAAGAAAGCTTGCACAAACGCCCTCTTATTAAGCAATCCACTTTTCTATTGTATAATGGTGATTGTTCTACTCTTGCTGTTAATTCAGTTTAGATTCTTCTTAATTTGAAAAGTTTTGGAAGTTTTGATGGGATTAAATAAGTAAATTTTTTATGAAGATGTAATGGTGAAAACTTTTTATTGAATTTCATAATATTGATTGATTTTTATTTTGTATTTACAAAATATTTAAATTATTATTTTTTTTTGTTTGTTGAAAAAGTTTGAAGAAAAAATTATACTTGAATGGAGATGATCTTACAATAAATAATTTAACAAATATAAATCTATATATATATATATATATATATATATA
>JASDQU010187632.1:0-14079 GCA_032191745.1 Picea mariana
CATACTCATAATTATTTCCAATCATCCCTTGAGATTTGTGATTCATATCCTTTTGGGGATTCAGATTTGTTCTATGAATATTTCCAACCACCTTCATGCTCAGATTTTGATGGACACTAGGTCATGGACAACCTAGAGCAGTTAGAGACTCACACTACAGAATGAAAGTATTTTCATCTTGGGGATTTTTGCATGGATTCATAGATGAAGAGGCAATGAATTTATTTCTCCAGATATGATTGTCTTCCTCTTTGGGAAGCCTCCAATCTCTCATTTCACCTAAGTATTTATGAAGCAGTGGTTATGTTGACGAGGAAGAAAATGAGCCATCATCTTTACATGGTATCCCTCTTCAACAATGGGTGGAGCAGGCTTGTGGCCATTCTTTCCAGCAAGATTTTCTCCCTCCCACCCACTTCAATCAATTGCTTTCTATGATTGATTATATGCCTATTTATACTCATGATTATTATGTGCTTAACTTGTCTTTGGTATATTTTATAATTAAGCACAGGGGAAGCAGTTTGGTGAGATATTGATCATGTGGTTGCATTGATTGTATGATTTCACTTGACATTTTCAGAATCTAGTTGCATTTATTCATGTTTTCTTGTCACATTTCATTTTCATTTTTCTCTACTTACATTATCACATAGTTGCTTTACATCATTTGATTTAATCATATTATATGTTCGTTATAAATTAAAAAGAAAAATACAAAGTTTTCTTCTTAAGATTAGTTGTTAGTTTTGAAGTTTTCGATTTTTTATCACATGGACAAAGGGTGAGTGAGCCACCTTCGATATCCAACATGCCTTTGTCTCAGTGTGTGTAGGAATAGGTCTTACTAGGAGGTGTTGAGGTTCTCATGCACTTTATGGAGAGTACATGTCCCCAAGTAGGAGCTAGATGTTATCCCCCATTCCTAGGGATAACTAAGGAGATGATGTCTTGAGGCCGTCAGGTTGTAGACATGGAGCACTGAGAGGCATATGACCAAGTAGGGGCTCTTATCATACCAACACCACTGTCTAATTGATGGCCACGACATCCACCACACCCAACTTGGCCCACATAGGACGACATGTCTTGCTTCATGAGGTAACAAGTCTGGTATTGTGGTAAGTGTTATTTTAATATTTGAAGCATTTGAATATGTTGTAGAGGATCCTTTCTTGATTTTGAAAACATTTTCCATTGAGCTAAGGAAGGAGAAAACACACTAAGGCCTAGGGTTTATACACCTTAGTGTGTCGTTTTCTCTAGGGTTTGATTGATGAGGCCTTGCCACAACAACACCTCATCATTAAACTCTCTTTTCCTTAACCATTGTGTCTATCACTCAAGCTAGCCATTTCATTCTTGTCAATGAGATGAAGAAGGAGGAGAAAGCACTAAGTCCTAGGGTTTCTACACCTTAGTGAGCCTTTCTCCCCTGGGGTTTCATTGTTGAGGCCTTGCTTTAGCAACACCTCAACATTTAACCTTCTTGTCTTCAGCCATATCGTTTCTTTCTCAAGCTATCCGTTTGAATTTATCTTTTGAGTTAGAGAAGGAGGAAGACACATTAAGGCCTAGGTCATCTACACCTTAGTGAGTCGTCTCCCCTAGGGTTTGACTTGTTGAAGCCTTGCTTTAGAAACACTTCAACATCAACCCCTCTTGTCTCTATCCCTATCACTATCATCACGACCCTTCAACATTTGTAGCCCTTTTTTGACTCCATTTGCCCTTATAAAGCATTGATCTAAGACCTCCATTGTTTGAGTACCTTAATCACACACACCATCCAAATACTTTGAATAATCACTAATATTTCTAACCCTAGATTAGACTAACATTCACTAACCCTATTGCTGCCATTATCTATTCATGCTATAAACATCTCATTACAACATTTGCATCTTTAGAAGCAATTGAATGATTAGCTAACGTTGTCTCTTGATATTGATATTTTTGCATTGATTGCCGTCAGAATTTATTGTGAAGTGATATATTATAATTATTGCCATTATGCATCGTTGACTTGCTTCATCAATAATATTGTTTATCAAATTACTTTATATCAGAAGTCCATAATTATATGAAGTACTAACCAAGCAAGTGATCTTGCATATGCATAGTTTCTTTGTTGCTTTGTCTCGGGCAGGCACACTTCTTGGTTACTATTTTCTGTTATCTTTTATCTTTATTGGCTATTAAGCTGAAGTTTCTGATTGATGGTGACTTGTGAGGGGAATCTATCACTTAGCCTTTAGCTTTTGCCTTCTCAAAACCCCAGGTCACCAGGGGCATCTCCCTTGGGCCTTACCTCCCTAAATAGAAAGAGTTATCCCATTGAGGTGACAGTGGTGGAATAGTCTCAGTTTCTCCAGTTTGACCTTCTTCCATCAATCTTTAACCTTAACTACAAACTGTGCAATAACATTTTGGCGCTATTATTGGGGAACACTGAGTCAATTCTCCTAAAAGATGACACTTTTTCGGTAAGCCTTTCCTCAAGAGCCTTTATCTTACAAAGCTTACCTGGTGACTCCACTCAGGGTGATTCCCTTATTTCTTTGATAATTTCAAGAAAATTATCTGGCGACTCCACTGATGACGAAGCCAACTATGACTTCTCAATGGGATCCATGAAACTACAATCCTTTAGATATGAGTAAAATCCCGGGATACCCTAGACAAATGCCCCCGAAGTATAAAAAATGGCTCCCTAGATTCACTGGTAGTGATGGAGAAAGACCTGACTATCACATGAGTAATTTTTGGGCTTTCTTTCAGCTCCACCCTATCAGTGATGATGCTGAAGACTTGGTAATGAAACTCTTCTCTGCCACTCTGCGTGGAAATGCTAGAAGATGGTATGATAATCTTCCAGCCGCTAGCATCACATCTATGGACTAGTTAGAAGAAACCTTTCTCATGAGTTGGGGCATGAAATTGGAAGATATCCAATTATTACTTAAAGGACTCGAATACATAAGACAAACTGAGGATGAGACTGTTAGGGATTTCAAGGTTAGGTTTCAAATGTTGTTGTACCAGATTCCTAGAAGCCATTATCCTGAAGACAAGTACCTCGTGTATCTATATACCAATGCACTTCTGGGACATTTGAGCTTCCTCCTCAACAAAAAGGGTCCAAAAACACTCAAAGAAGCATATAACATGGCTATAAAGATTGAGGCAAATATCTCCTTGTTCAGGGAAGGAAATTCCTTTACCCCAGATGCCTTTAGTTTGGAGAGATTAGTTTCCCTTGAGATCTTTACTGAAAATTCACAAGAAATAAGGGAACAAGTTATCAATCAGCATAATGAAGACACAGTTGAGGAGCAAAATGATGAAGTATCAACCTGTGCTCCTCCCTCTGATGAAGCTTTCCACGAACCATTTCCTCCTACACAACAAAAAAATGATGAGGTTAGTTGCTTTCATTTTCAAGATTCCGATGACACCTTATTCCATGATTCAGAAAATGAAGGAGAAATGGAAGCCTTGAACGAAGTAGATATTCCTTGTTGTACAATTAAATACGAAGAGGCAATTCACAAGGATGAAACAATGATGCATGTTGAAGACACCCAAGTCCTCAAAGCTCCTGCACAAGAAGAAATAGTAAGTTAGCCTCTACAAGATTTTGATGATTTTCTACTTTATGATTTGGGGAATGAAGAGGAGATGTATGAGACTTTAAAAGTTCCAAATCCTTCATGCTATGATACAGATAGTGACATAATTGATATTGATGAGTTCATACATGTCAGAAGACGTAAATGGGATGTAATTGGTTTTGGTATGGACCCCATTTACAACATTGAGAATCATTTCCAAGTGTTGCCTTCACAGTTATCACTACAAGATACTTTTGATTCTGATCAGTGGCAACAAGGAGATGATATATTTGCATTCACTGTATATACCATTGCATTGCATGCTAGAGTAGTTTTATTTCACACTTGTACATATGATTGCTTTCATTCATATATATATATATATATATATGAGCTGGGGTGATATCACCACCCCAAATGATTACTGATAGTTTCTGTTGAGATCAAGCATGTTACAAGTTATGCCAGAGATGTTGAGGTTCACATGTGCTCTACGGTGAGCACATGTCCCCGAGTTGGAGCCAGATGTTATCCTCCACTTTTAGGGATAACTAAGGAGATTATGTCTCGAGGCCCACAGGTCCTAGACATGGAGTACCAAGAGCCAGATCGACTTGAGCATGGCCCTGGAGGGCCCATATTTTATTCCTTTTAGCACCTCCACTTTGTCAGCAACAACAACATCCATCACCTTCGGCTTGGTCCTGTAGTAGATATGGATCTTTCTCCATGAGGTAATGAGTCCAGGTATCATGGTATGTGTCACTCTGATCCTCAAAACTTTTGAATATGTGCGTTTAATTCCTTTTGTTTCTAACAAATTCTTGGATCTTATACTTATCCACTTGACCATGTCTGGGAGGAATGAGAGGATGCCCTAGTAAGCCTGTGCCCATAGGTTTTGAGTTTCCATTGGGGGGATTCATGAAAAGTCATCGTCTGCTTATCACTTTCCATCTTATTTCCCACTCATCCGTCCCATTACATTTGTCTGGGCATTGGGTCGGCCAATCATTTAAGGGTTGCACCTTGCCTTGTGGGAAGAAGGGGCTAAAGGCCCAGAAGGTAAAAGCAAGCTGGAAAAAGATAAAATCCTAAAAGAAATAAAACCTCGAGATGCTTCGCCTAGGGATCCCCGAGAAAGCAGTAAAAGGCTTCTCAACAAGAAACAAGAGGGACCCATAAACTAATAAAACAAGACCTAGTCAAAGGATAGGGGTCTCATCATGAGCCAACCTATTAGGTCCATGGGCACCTAGTAGTATGACACTACTATCAACTGGTTACCACACCAGGGTAGTGGCTCTTGGTTGCATGAACAAGAGAAAGGGGGTCTCATCACGAGCCAACCTTCTCATTTTCGTGAAAGTGCTTGTGGGTAACATTGTCACCACTGGTCACCATGCCAAGGAAGTGTCCCATGCTTAGCTTCTTGAAGAAAAAACAATAAAGAATAAAGAATAAAAGGCATGAATGGGCTTGTAAACATTTGCATCCAGAATAGGTGCAACTCGCCTTCTACAAAGGCACCCACATGTAAGATTTTCATTTCCCTGCTATCATTGGACCCCTTGTTAGGACATCCCTTATCCACCTCACCCATTTACATGACTTGGATTTAATCTCTTCTGGAAACATCCCTTTTCCAGTGGACACTAGCCCAATAGGATGCCCTGTCACTTCCTCCAAACTTGCATTACAGATTTGTATAATGTCTTTGAGCACTTGACTGGGTAAAAGGGGTTTTATGCACATGTCTAATAATATTGATGATTAGATGTGATTGACATTGCTATGATCCCTGTGACTTATGAGCCCATGGAGGGCGTATCTGTTGATGTGCAGGATCATACCTGACAGACAGGTACCACATTGGACAGGTACACATGGGGAGATGATCAGTTCAGACCTCTATGGGGCTGAAGAGCTCATCAGATGGATGTTCAGACCCCAATAGGGGGTAGAGATAGGACATTGGGGTTTGCATCGAAGAAGAGGAGGACGTTCCACATAGGCACCCTAACATATCCTTACTTAGGGGGGTTGTCCCCTTTTCATTGGAACATTGGCCTTGGAAGGCCCAGGATGTCACCAAGGAGGCTCATGACGTCATCCAACTTTATGGATGTTTTGGGAGACAATCATGGTAGTTTGGCACGTGTGGCAGATTGGACAAGCTCAAGGAGGGATAACGTTTCGCTCCAGGAGGCTACATTTTCCCTAGAAAGGGATAACATCACCCTAGAAAGGGGATGACGTCTCACTTTTGCTTGATTATGATTTAATTTATGACATTTAATGTAAAACAATATTATTTTGGTATTTTGGCCTTGTCGGCCTTTTAATGACCTAAAATTTAATTAAGGTCATTGGTATGGTATATATTGAGGGTTTTAACTCTCATATTTTTAGCATCTTTCACTCACCACTTGGTGAGGTCTGAAATTTGTGCCCCCTTCTAGGGTTTTGGCTGAAAATTTGAGGCGCAATTGTTGAAGGAGACATTTTCTTGGCATTTTTGGCATTTCTCTTGGTGGAAGGTTTACAACTAGGGTTTTGCTACATGATTTCTTGGTTTATGTAAGTGAATTTCTGCAACACTTCTTAATTGAATGGTTATAGTATTGTTTACTTGCATTTGTTATTATAATTTGCTGAATTAAACCCTAGGTGACAAGCACATGCTAAGGTCCTTGTTTCATGTCCCTACTAAGATTAAGAGCCATTTGATTTGCTGAAGTTAGATAGAGCCTAGCCATAACAACACTCTAATCCTATTCTTCTAGCCTAGCCATTTTTTACTTGCCATTGAGCTAAGGAAGGAGAAAACACACTAAGGCCTAGGGTTTCTACACCTTAGTGAGCCGTTTTCCTTAGGGTTTGATTGATGAGGCCTTGCCATAGAAACACCTCATCATTAAACTCTCTTGTCCTTAACCATTGTGTCTATCACTCAAGCTAGCCATTTCATTCTTGTCAATGAGATGAAGAAGGAGGAGAAAGCACTAAGGCCTAGGGTTTCTACACCTTAGTGAGCCTTTCTCCCCTAGGGTTTCATTGTTGAGGCCTTGCTTTAGCAACACCTCAATATTTAACCTTCTTGTCTTTAGCCATATTGTTTCTTTCTCAAGCTAGCCGTTTGAATTTGTCTTTTGATTTAGAGGAGGAAGACGCACTAAGGCCTAGGTCATCTACGCCTTAGTGAGTCGTCTCCCCTAGGGTTTGACTTGTTGAAGCCTTGCTTTAGCAACAATTCAACATCAAACCCTCTTGTCTCTAGCCCTATCACTATCATCACGATGCTTCAACATTTGTAGCCCTTTTTTGACTCCATTTGCCCTTATAAAGCACTGATCTAAGACCTCCATTGTTTGAGTACCTTGATCACACACACCATCCAAATACTTTGAACAATCACTAATATTTCTAACCCTATCTTAGACTAACATTCACTAACCCTATTGCTGCTGTTATCTATTCATGCTATAAACATCTCATTGCCACATTTACATCTTTAGAAGCAATTGAATGATTAGCTAAGGCGTTGTCTCTTGATATTGATATTGTTACATTGATTGCCATTAGAATTTATTGTGAAGTGATATATTATAATTATTGCCATTATACATTGTTGACATGCTTCATCAATAATATTGTTTATCAAATTGCTTTATATCAGAAGTCCATAATTATATGAAGTACTAACCAAGCAAGTGATCTTGCATATGCATAGTTTCTTTGTTGCTTTGTCTCGGGCAGGTACACTTCTTGGTTACTATTTCTGGTTATCTTTTATCTTTATTGGATATTAAGTCGAACTTTCCAATCAGTGGTGACTTGTGATGGGGAATCTATCACTTAGCCTTTAGCTTTTGCCTTCTCAAAACCCTAGGTCACCAGGGATGTCTCCCTTGGGCCTTGCCTCCCTAAATAGAAAGAGTTATTCCATTGAGGTGACAGTGGTGGGATAGTCTCAGTTTCACCAGTTTGACCTTCTTCCATCCGTATTTAACCTTAACTACAAACTATGCGATAACCTTTCCCAACATCGAACATCGGTCATCCAAAAACCACACCAGCTTGCTCCACTTCTCCCTCAATGCACCACACTAGGTTCTAATACTACGCAGAGGAATTAAACTCATGGAAGCAACCAAATTTCAAAAATACCAAAGCTTGCACAAGCCGACTTGAATGAGAGCATTAATTGTGTCTTGATGAGAATGTAGTAGGCGACCGATCACATGGCATAACAAGCCCACGCAATGCCACATGTCCCTTCTATTGAATGACCCCATAATGAATTATGGGATATGAAAAAACTCTCTTTCACCATTTATAATAATTTCACCTTCTCCTAAACTAGAACCATGATTTTCCCAATGATACACTTCATTATTATATACACGTCTGATATGGAAAGCACTGTAATCTTCAAAATCAACAAGAAGGCCAGGGGAACGAGATATTACCCCTAGGAATACATTGTTTTCGATGTCAGAATCTTTGATAAGATCGTTGATCACAAGCATGGAGTCACCTAGGATAGTGATCTTCCGAATTCCTTTTGCTTTTGCAATCCTAATGCCTTTCCACATGGAATATGCCTTTGCAAAGTTGTTTGAAACATTACCTAATCCTGAAGCATAAAGGACAACTGTATTCCCTTTGAGATCACATATTATGCCCCCCGCACCTATCGCCCCTTTTGACTTGTCTATAGTAAGAGTGATAAATATAGATGAAATTATTGTCATGGGTTCTTATATGCTCCTAATTGTAACCCCTCAAAAGTTAAACCAATGGCTTGTACAATACTTATGTTTGCCCATCCATTTGTGGATGGAAAGTTGTAGATCTCTTCAACTTAGTGTACATCTTCTCCCAAAGTGTAGTCCAAAAGGAATTATAAATTTGATATATTTGTCTGATACGATGATCCTTAGTATCCCAAAGTGCATCCAAACCCTATAACGATCATGATTTTCACATCTTTTCCGCTGCTGGTCTTTTTGCAAGGCATGGGAATTCACATCTTACTAAATTTATCCACTACCACAAATATATAATCATGTCCACCTTGGTCCCTGGAAAAGCACCCACAAAATCCATTTCTCTCCCATGGTTTAGTAGGTATAGGTAAGGAATGGTATAGACCTTGCTTCTTATTACTGGGTTTGCTAGTACAACAAAGTATGCATCCTCTAATAAACCGAACTACATCTTCATGCATTCTAGGCCAATATATATATCTTTGTAAGTTGGCCATTATTTTCCCAACACCAAAATGACATACAACTTTAGAGGTGTGAGCCTCTGCGACAAGTTGTAATCTCTCTCCTTTATGAGTATAGAGCTCATCTAGTTTGTAGAGCAACCCATCCTAGAGATTGTAGTTATCCTTGTTATTACCTTCTTCTTCACGGATTTGGCGATTTAGCTACTAAAATGCCTCCTTGAAGTCCTCATCTTCCATTTATTCCTCTTTGTATGCATCATGGGTGAAAGTATCCATGTGCATAAGAGTAACTAATGTAAATATATTAGGTGTGGGTGGCCTTGAAAGCATGAATTCCAACTTATTAGTACTGCCCTTCTTATACTTGACGATAAGATGAAATTGCTACCAAAATCCCATCCACTTGAAGTGCCTTGTTTGTTGATGCTTACTTTGGGCCTACAATTGTTGTATCTTTTGGTGACTAGTATGGATATTGGTTCCCTTTCCCATCAGATAGTGCATCCATTTCTTAGCATCTTGCACCAAAGCATAGAGTTCCTTGTCATATGTGGGGTAGTTCAAGATTGTGCCATGAAACATTTCAAAGTTATAACATACCAACTAATTCCCTCCATGTATCAAAGTTGCTCACATAACATATTCACTTACATATGTGTCTACTTCGAAGGGATTTTGCAAATTAGGTAAGCGAGAATTTATGCTTGACTAATATCTCATTTCAGCTATAAAATATTTCTATAGATTCTTTTCCCATAAGAAAATCTTCATGTTGACTGTTATTACGTGGAGTGGTGTAGCCACAACTAAAAAGGATGTTATAAAATTTTGAAGGTACTTTGGTTCTCCCACAAAGATCCTAACTTTAGTGACATTGGCAAGAGTTGATCACTTGATGATGGTATCCATCTTTGCAAGATCAATATTAAGTTCCCTTCCACCAATCCTGTACCTTGAGAACATGAAGGACTATTGGGAAAATTCAGATTTCTTAAGGTTTTCTAGTAGTTGATGTTTTTTAAGTGTCTTTAACACTTGCATGAGATGTGAGATATGCTCAATCTAGGTAGAGATACAAATCAACATTTCATCCAAATACATTATTACAAAAGAGACATAATACACCATTCATCAAATACATAAACATAGTTGGTGCATTACATAAACCTAAAGGTATTACCAACCATTCATATAAACCTTGCCTCATCTTGAAGCTGGTCTTCAAAGGGCCTTCATTTGTTACTCGTACCTAGTGGTATCTTGATTTAATATCTAGTTTAGTGAAGTACTTGGCATGAGTATCTAATCTGACAATTTATCGATACTAGGTAGAGTGTATCGGTTTTTTAGGGTGATCTTATTCAGAGCTTTGTAGTTGATACATAGTCTCCAAGTCCCATCCTTCTTAGTGATTATACTGATAGATGATCCACAATGTGAGGCACTTGGTTGAATTAACCCCTACTCCAATAGTTATTGCAACTATTTCTTCACTTCATTTGCTTCTAGTATAGACTATCTATACCATTCAATGTTTGGCACATGTTTGGCCTTGGAGAGCTAGGAAATCGCTATATCTCATGGTCCACTTCCCTCTTAGGTGGTAACCCTTTAGAACCTTGGAACACTTCTCGATACACCTGCAAAAGCTCCTCCAGCTAGTGTTAGTGCACCCCTTCATATATGCCTTTACTTTTACCAATACATCTCCTTGATGATTTTGTCTCAAGAAGAGAAATACAAAAATTCTTACTTGATCTAATTAGTTTCTTGGCTTGGTGAGCACTTACAAGAGAGATTTTCAAGTTACTTTTATGTGCATTGATGATGAAGGATTTTCCATCCTTGATCAGGTATTAATGGTTTTCTATCCTCATAAATATTTCATCCCTCTTGTACATGTAGGGGCTTCCAAACACTACACCACACACATCATGTGGTATCACATCTACCTCCACTTCATCTATGCAATTTTTACCTATGGAAAATTGGATTTTACACTCTGTAATGACTCTAAGATCTACACCCTTATTTACCCTTCCCAACGGGTATGGGAAAGAATGGTCATGAAATTTTAATCCAAGCTTTCTCACCAGACCTTCTTCTATGAGTTTGGCCTATGAATTGAAATTGAATAGAGCATCCACCTTGGTCTTCTTAACCTTTTGGATAGGATACTTGGTTGACATTTTGGCATTGATTTTTGTTGTTTTTATGATGATTGAAGTATGCTATTTTGGGATATAAGCCATCATCATGGGAAAAGAAGAGGAGGCCCAAGTGCAAGTACTTGGAGAGGTGGTTGAAAGAAGAAGATAATGTTTTCTATGCGTGTTGGCACAGATTTCAAAGATTTTTCGTAACTTGACAAATAGGCCATCCATGCCTAGGAGACCAACCCTATAACCATCCTCCCTTGTTTCCTTTTTCTTCCCCTTTGATGCCTCATCCTAGTTTGTGAGAAATGAACAATTATATCCTTGCTATTTTACTAGATCCAAAACCTACTTTGAAGTTCAAGCAAATTGCAAATAATGATGGTTGGGGAAAAACTGTTGAACCTAAAGCTACTTGATGTGGGGATGTAGGTGAGTCTTCACACTTAGTTTCATATTTTCCACATAAGCCTACTCCCAATGCAGTCTTTCCTGAATATGCTTCTATGCGTAATAAGCTAAAAACTCTTATTGATGATTCACCCTTACCTCTTCAAGGGCCTTTAAAAGATATTTTTGTAAACCCTTAAACTATTGTTGCTACTAATATCCCCATGGCCTCTCCTACAAAAATCCATGCTAATGAATCTAAGGATTATGGCCCCTGACCTCACTTTGTTCCACCTTTTTAAGGCACGAGAATAAAAATTTCATTTGATGAATATGCATCATGAGGTGAGCCTTTATTTGTGACATACCTATAAATATCCTCATCTTTCATCTCCATCTCATCCAGGGCGGGCTTGCTTCTCCGAAGTCATGTATTTGATTTGATTTGTGTGTCCCTTGGTTGTTCATACTTGGATGGATTGTGTGGCGTTTTTGGACATATTGAGTTTTGTAGTTGTATATTTGGGATTTTATGGATATGGATAAATTGGTGGATATATATATATATATTTTTATTATATACTACTTCACTACAGTGTATCTCATGGTGGTCAAAGGTTATTGTAGTACTTTATTTAATCATGTTTGCAATTCAACATACTTTTCTTTAGGCAAATGTGGGCCATCCTCATTTCAATTTTATTATGGTAATAGTATTATTTAAATGGTTTATGCTATGATGTTAATTGTTTATACACGTGATTGCACAAAGGGTAGATATAAGGTGTATTTTGGGAATTATAAGATGAATATATATGGGAGCCCTAAAGTGGATAATCAAGCTCTATGATATCACATCCAGTTGAGCTAGGTACTTAAGTTATGTAAGTTATGGCATTAGGTGATGGTCTCACTTTTTCTTATTTGAATTTATTCTTTAAGTTATGATTTATTGGTGATTATTGTTATTTAATTTTTGTTTTCAAACCCTAAAATGTGTGTGTCTATTTATATCTATATTTATATATTGATTTTATTCAACATAGTTGCTACTTGTTTGTATCTTCTTGTTCACTATCCAAGTGAAGAAGATGGAGAAACAAAAGGGAGGGAACACGAGTTATGGTAGAGCTTTGTTGATTTTTTGAGATCCAATCTTAATTGTTCACATAATTCTATTGTATTCTTGAAGATATAACGATGGTGGTTGACAACATGAATTTTTTTTGAAGGTTCAAGCGATGTGTGGGTGGATATTTTAGAATCTAGATTTGAGGTATGTTTTGTCTAATTGTTGCAATTGGTGTTCCTATTATATAACTTTCACTGGCTAATTGTTTAATATGCTTGTAAAAACTATGCATTTTCCTCGAGTAAAAAACAAGTATATATCATTTGCTGGTTTGAGCCTTCTGTAGATCCTTGTGAGATCTCAATAATTATAAGATTAACTAAAGCACTCTAAACTCAATTTTGAGGCTGCTAATATCATTGTACTTTTTGAATGCAAATTTAAAGATAATCTTTTATGAATTAAAATGGGAGATTTGGTCAAATCTTTTTTTTTGCTTGGGAATAAATATGTGGGAAACTTCTGGGCTCTTTGCTCCATTCTGAGGTTGGCACTTAGTGTAAAGCGGGTAGTATAGACTTAGTGTGCCTAAACCCATGGGAATTGAACCATGGACCTACACAACACCATTGATTATCGACAATGTCCCATAAACAATGCCGATAATTGGTCATATCTATTTTGATTTGTCAATCGTATATTGATTTTATTTGTGCATAGTTCCTTTTTGTTAATTTCTTAGCATTGAAATTTTATTTTTGCTTGGGCTTGAAACTAAGTTGTAATTAATAGTTTTATATTTTTTTCTTATCTTTATGTTCACTTTCTTCTTTATGTTAGAATTAACCTGATAAAAGTAAAAGAAAAAAATAGACGAGGAATACTAACATCATTTTGTCTATTTTCTTTTACATTTGAAGTAAGCTTTTAGTGCCAATTGCTTCAGTTTTGTTTTGTCAATTTCAATTTCTACTTCCTCCATAAAAAACAAAACTTATAAAAATTGCATAAGTATAAAAGAAAAAATAATAAGAAAGATGAAACTTGTTAAAACCTAAGTAATCTAGTTAAACTTCTTCTTACTCATTCCTACGTAAATATTCATAGTGAGGAACACATAAGGGAAGTTGAGGACCTATTGGGATTTAAACTCGAGTACCAATCCCTTTTTACTTCTTGCGCATTCCACAAGAGTGATTGATAGTTGATACTTGAGATATATCATCTTGAGCATCAACAAGACATACACGATCCTGAAAAAGAAACAAGAAGAATGCCTTACACCATATTGTGCTTACATAAATATTGAAATAAATGGTAATTCGACTATCCAAACTACTTGTGCTAAACTCTACTCAAATCATCAATATGAGCGACACAAACATACGAATGAGACTATAATCAAAAGTAATTATACTTATACAACTTGATAACATCATCAACATTGCGATAGACTATTACATGTTGAGGATCCATGAGATATTTTATTACAACATCATGAGGTGAAATCTGTATGATTTTGTTTGCACTATAATGGGCTATCTAATATATGGAGACAATATTGCAAGAAAGACCAGATACACAAATCATATGGTTAAAGAGACTATT
>JASDQU010187635.1:1998-16440 GCA_032191745.1 Picea mariana
TATGAAGAGAATTATTGTATTGTGGAGTGGTAGCTCAATAGGAGGATGCCCCCTCGAAGAGGCAAGTGAACAGGAGAGGATCTCTTCCATAATATGATCCACTGTATGGTGTTTCCCTACCTCCAGGGTGTGATAGTAATAAAAGAGATTTTGCATATTGTTCTTCTATATCTATTGTGATATTTTGTATTCAGTCTTTGGGTTCTTAACACATAGAGTTTTAAATTCTCCACATTCACTACTAAGTAAATGCACATGTATGGGGTTATACTGAGTCTATATGCATTATCTCCCACCTTCTCCAATACCTCAAAAGGGACATACCATAGAGCCTTGATCTTATTACCATGACCCTATAGTATTTCCTTGTTTAGATGTAACCAAATTCCGTCTCCCACTTTGAATGAATTCACTGTTCTGTTTTGATAATGTCTGGATTTATACTTTTCTCGTGACTTCTTCAACATCTCTTGTACTTGAAATAGATCTCTCTAATATTTAAAAAAAAAATCTCTTCTTTCAACACCTCTCTCGTTGTGTCTTCCTTCACTCCTCCTTGCTATCCATAAACAACATCTAAGGGAAAAAGTGGCAAATATCCAAAGCAAGTGCACTCAAACCTATTCAAAGAACATGTTTGTTGCTTCTTGTCCTTTGATGGTATTTTTACAAGGCATAAGAATGCACATTTCTCCAAACCTATCAAATACCACAAAAATATAGTCGTGTCCCTTCCTGGTTGTTGGTAAACCTCCCAAAAAATCCATGGAAATTCTTTCCCAAGGTTGAGGGGGTACAAGTAAGGGATGGTATATACCTTGATTTCTATTAATGGGCTTGCTGGTACAACAAATTATGCATCATATAATATACCATGCTACATCTTCTTGCATTATGGGCCAATAAATATACCTTTGTAAGTTAGCAACTGTATTCCCAACACCAAAATGTCTTGCAATCTTGGAGGTGTGAGCCTATTTGATAAGTTGCAATCTTTCACATCTAGGAACATAGAGCTTGTACAACTTGTAGAGTAACCCATTATGGAGTTGATGGTCAACCTTACTGTCACCTAATTCTTCATGAATTTGGTAATGTAGCTACTAAAACACCTCCTTGAAGTCCTCATCTTTTTTGTATGCCTCTTTGTACGTATCATGGGTAAAAGGATCCATGTGCATAAGAGTTCCCAAATCTATAATATAAGATGTGGGTAACCTTGAAAGCATGTCGTCCAACTTATTAGTGCTTCCCTTCTTATACTTGATGACTAGATGAAAGTGCTGCAAAAACCCCATCCACTTGTAATGTATGGTATTTTGTAGCTTACTTTGGGCCTGCAAATATTGTAGTGGATGGTGATCAATTTGTATAATGGTTTCCTTGCCCATCATATAGTGTTTCCACTTCTTAATAGCTTGAACCAGGGCATAGAGTTTCTTATCATATGTAGGGTATTTCAAAACTCCCCTAGGAAACATCTCAGAATGATAGAATTCCTTCTTACCTCCTTGCATCAAATTGCTCCCATAGCATACCCATTTGCATCTGTATCCACTTCGAAGGGCTTCTACAAGTTTGGCATAGCAAGAAATGGTGCTTGACTAATATTTTGTTTGATCTCGTTGAAATATTTCTGTTGATTCTTTCCCCATTGGAAAATATTACTACTTTTTGTTATGGTGTGGAGTGGTCAAGTTATTGCTGAAAATGTTGCTATGAACTTCCGTAGGTACTGTGTTTCCCCAACAAATCTCCCAAATTTAATGAAATTAGTAGGAACTAGCCATTTTATGATGGCCTCAATCTTTTTTAGATGTATCTTGAGCTCCTCTCCACCGATCACATACCCCAAATATACCATTGACTACTGAAAAAATCACATTTCTTGAGTTTAGCCAACGACTGGTGCTTTTTTAGAGTCTCTAACACCTGCATGAGATGAGAGATGTGCTCCTCCAAAGTATAGCTATAAACAAATATATCATCCAAATACACTATAACAAATGAATCCAAATATGGGTGTAATGCATCATTCATAAATCTCGTAATTGTATTTGGTGCATTATAAACCAAATGGCATGACCAACCATTCACACAAAAATTTCCTTGTCTTGAAGGCGGTCTCCCAAGTGTATTCTTATTTGACATGTACCTGGTGGTATCTCAATTTGAGATCCAACTTGGTGAAGTACTTGGCATGATTTCGTTGGTCTAACAAATCATAGATCTTGGGAAGAGGCTATCAATTCTTGATTTTAATCTTGTTTAAAGATATGTAGTTGATACACATCTTCCAAGTCCCATCCTTCTCGGGCACAATGATGATAGGTGACCCACAAGGTGAAGTTCTTGGTTGAATCAATCCCTTCTCCAGAAGTTTCTGCAACTACTTCTTCACTTCATCTACTTCCAAAAAAGACTATTTATACAACCCAATATTTGGTAATGGGGAGTCAGGAAACAACTATATCTCATGCTCCACTTCCCTCTTAGGTGGAAGCCCTTTAGGATCCTAGAACACTCCTCTATATGCCTATAGAAAATCCTCTAACAATTTTTTTTTCTCTTTAGTACATCCTTCCAAGAATGCCTTTGCCCTTACCGATTCATCACCTACACGATCTCTATTAAGAAAAGAAACACATATTTCTTACTGGAACTAATCAACTTTTTGTCTTGGTTGACACTTACTAGTGAGATATTCAATTTAATTTTGTGGGCATTGATGATGCAAGACTTCCCATCTTTGATCATATGGTACTAGTTTTCTCTCCTCATGAAGATCACATCCCTCATATACATGTAGGGGATTCCAAACACTACACCACACACGTCAAGGGGTACTAAATGTAAGTCCACTTCATCAATAAAATATGCACTTACAACAAATTTGATCTTACACTATTTCATGACCTTGATTTATGCATATGTAATGTTCCCATTTTTGGATTTCCCTACTTTACAGTTAGAGGTGACCTTATAGGTTTATGTAATCTTGAACAAAGGGGTAAATGGAGGTTAACAAAGGACCGATGTAAATTAGAGGAGTTATATGAGGCCCAACCTAGTCCATTCACTTATTTCATCATCGAGATCACTTCCGCACAATTCATTTTTGGTTACGTGGCATTTCGATGATTCCTATAAATTAAGGGTATTATTGAGTATATACTAATTAAATGCACTAAAGGTGTTATTTGGGTCATATTGTTGGAGGGAACACCTTCATGTAATAGCTCATTGGAATCGAGATGAAAATATCTAAAGGTTGGGATGATGAGAAAGGGACTTCCGACGTCTGAGAATGACTTACAATCCAAGTAATCACTTCCCGACATTAAAAAGGTGTTATAAAGTGATTTTTGATATTTAAATGACAATTAAAAATGGAAATAAAGGTCATGTGGATTTGGTCAAAGGAGGAAAGATCTAGAAGGGGTTTGAAGAAGTATAAAGGAAGGGTAGCACTTCACCTTCCTCATTATGATTTGATCTCTCATTTTGGAGTGCTCTTTAAGCCAAGGTTTTCATTGGGGTTTTGTAAAAACTCTTTCACTGTTGGTTTGGTTTTGGTGGTGAAACATCCACTGACGTAAGCCCCCTTCCTCTCCCAGGGTCTGATTGACCTCCCGGTCAAGGATAGATCAATTTCAGAGTTGGATCAACTCTTAGGCTCTTACTGAACCCCAATTTTAAGTTACACATGCCCTCCTTGGTTCTCTGTGCCGGTTCTTTGAAACCCATGGGCACTTTTCTGACGCTCTTTCCCCTCTGAAAATAATTTAAACGATAAGTGCTAGCTCCCCCCACTAGGCCCCTTTCCTCATATGAACTTCATCTGTGACCTGGGACTTAACCCAAAAGGCATTAAGATTCAGGCTTCGAGACTCTTAGAAACTTCTCTTCCTTTCAAACTCTCGAAGTGATATATCCCAAACTCACGGGATTTATCCACGTGTACACCCATAAATTGACAGTCAGGATGAGTCCTCATCTCCGACTTTAGGCGATCTCTAGTCTACTCTCCCATCTCCCATTACTCCTTTAAACCTCCAAATGCACTAAGTGCCGAAGGACCTTGATGACTATCCTTCGTACAACTATCTCAGATATGATGATCACCAGCTCCATGGCGATATCCCATGAGATCTTCATCTTCGATTTCTTGAAACTCTTCCCTTCAAAGGATCATGATCACTGCCCCTCCTGAGCTTAACCTTCCGAGGTATATGAAACCTTTGTCATCCCTCTGTGTGCTCCTTCTGTGTTGTAAAATGTTTGGACTTAGGGTTTTCCTAAGTATCCCTCCTCGAAATTTTTGGTTGCTATCTCTCCTGAGCTTAGGTTCTAGAGGTATATGAGACCTATGCCTTTTCTCTGTGCACTCTCTTCAAACTTTGGACGTTCGAACTTAGAAAATTTTTTGAGTCTTTTATCCTCGATGCTTTGATCACTATCTCTCTTAAGCTTGTTCCTCTAAGGTTTTAGAACCTTGGGCGCACACCTTGCGACTTTGGAACCTCTGCAACAATCAAATTTTATTCCTCTGAACAATGGGTCTGAGAACGACTTGGACTACACACTTCTTGCGTGGATCTGTGCTTTCTCTGCACTATTTCTAACAAGGATTAAACGTTATCTCTCCTGAGCTTCTCTAAGTTAAACTTAACTCTTCCAACACACTCCTTGTGGAAAATATGCACTCCTTGCACAAAATATCAGAAGCGAAACAATTGAAACTTATTCTAATTCTACAGACACATGTATTTAACCACAAAATACATTCACAAGCATGAGAACAATATAAACAAAGAATTTAAAATGAATAGAAAGCATACCATTCATTTAAATAAACACACTAACAACAACACCAAACATTTGGGTCAAAGCTTCTCTTTCTTATTCATTCAAGTGATAAAATACACATACATACATGAAGTTCTCCACTGCTTATTCAACAACTTATACAGTGCTTACTGGCTCTCAACAACAACAACAACCTTAGTGGTTTTCAACAACAAATTTTTCAGAATGAGAAATAACCCCCAACTAATGAACAAGGAAATGAATTATATACATGAAGGGGATTCTCGAGTCTTCCCTCCTTGCTACCTACTGTTGTCCTATCACATTAATGAGCATTTACAAAACAAATCAGATCCAAGCTTGAGATCTGTACGATACATCTATACATTAAAGAGATTACAATCTGAAAGGATCTTTTGGGGATGGCCTTAGCCTCCATACATTAATTACATTTATGTTCATTACATTTAAATTCAAAAAGGGTGCACTTTCCTTGTAGTCCAAATCATCTTAATGCATGCGCTGGATGATGTGCTTTACTCCAGCCTGTCCTCCTTTTAATGCTAATGTAGATGCTCCTGCATCATACTTCTCTGGACAAAAATTCATGGGCTCCTACACTATCTTTCCTTGCTTCAAAATGTTTGCTTCACTTACCCAACTGACATTTTATTCTGCATGGCCTTTCCACTTCACAAGGTATTCAAAATAAGTTTTTCTTCTGGTCCTTTTGCCAATTCTCCGATCTATGATCTTCTCCATCAATGTCTTCTTTGCTACATGCATTTGTTTCTCCCATCTAATTTCCTTCTGATCATCTGATCCTCCTATTTCGTCTTCCCTGTAAGGATACATGTCTGCAACATTAAAAATGGGCAATATTCCCACATTATCTGGACGCTGAATTTCATAAGCATTTGCTATGAATTTTCTAAGGATTTGGCATGGTCATATATTTTTCATTTTCAATTTGTTATATGTTCCCCTTGGGAACCTTTCCTTTCTCAAGTGTGATAAAAACTGATCTCCCACTTCAAATTGAAGCTCTCTCCTATGTTGATCAACTCTGTCTTTGTACTTCTTGTTGTTGTCTTGCAGCTGCTCTTTGATCTGGTCATGAAGTTTTTGCATCTCTGCAGCAAAATCTTCTGCTCCTGCACTTTTGAACTCTTTTTGTCCCAAATATCTCAGCTCTGATATCCCCCTTGGGTGCATTCCATACACTATCTGGAATGGAATTTTTTCTGTGCTCCTATTTGGTGAATCATTGTATGCAAATTCTTCTTGTGGCAGAATCTAATCCCACTAACTGTTATGCTCAGTGACTAAGCTCCTCAACAAATTCACCAAACTTATTTTTACCGCCTCAGTCTGCCCATCTGTCTGAGGATGATATGTTGAGATGAAGGAAAAACCTGTCCCCAATTTCTTCCACAGTGTTCTCCAGAAATGACCAACAAATTTGGTGTCTCTGTCTGAGACAATGCTCCTGGGAAATCCATGTAGTCTCACCATTTATTTGAAAAATAAAATTTCTATGTGTGTAGCATCATTTGTCCTTTGGCATGGTATAAAGTGTGCCATGTTGGAAAATTTCTCAACTACCACAAATATGGAATCACTTCCCCTCTGGGTTCTTGGTAATCCCAACACAAAATCCATGCTGATAGCATCCCAAGGCCTATCTGGAATAGACAATGGCTGATAAAGACTAGTGTTTTGTTGTCTTCCTTTTGCATACTAGTAAATTCTTCATTTGTTCACAAATTTCTTCACTTCAGATCTCATAACTAGCCAATAGTATGAGATACTAAATTGTGCAAATGTTTTATCATGGCCAAAACGTCTTACTAGGTCTCCACTATGCTTCTCTTTCAATAAATTGTCTCTCATTGAGAATTTTGGTATGCATAATATTCTCCCTTTGAACAATAGTCCATCCTGAATCAAATATTCCATCCACGGGATTCTATCCCTTAGTAAAGTATTTGCACAGGCTTCATAAGCTTCTTTGATGTCTGTATCTTCACCATACATTTCCTTAAGGTGTTCAAACCCCAAGGTTTCCACTTTGAATTCCTGCATAATTAAACACCTTCTGCTCAAAGCATCTGCAACTTTGTTTGCACTACCAGAAATATGTTTAATAACAAAAGTGAAAATTTGCATAAATTCCACCCACTTTGCATGTCTCTGATTCAACTTCTCTTGACTGGTTATGAACTTTAGAGCTTGATTATCACTATATAGCACAAACTCCTTGGGAATGAGACAATGCCTCCATTTTTTCAAGGCTTGAATCACTGCATAGAATTCTTTGTCATATGTGGAGTAATTTTTCTTGGTATCATTCAGCTTCTCACTAAAATATGCAACATGTCTATTATCCTGACTTAAGACTGCTCCAATTTCTACTCCACTAGCATCACACCTTACCTGAAATGTCTTCCAAAAATATGGCAGAACCAATATTGGTTGTTCTGTGATTTTATCCTTCAATATCCTAAAGCTTTTCTCAGCCTCTTCCGTCCACTTAAAATATTCGTGTCTCTTCTTCACAATGTCTAATATTGGTGCACATATACCACTAAAATTTGAATTTCCTATAGTGTCTTGCTAATCCATGGAATCTTCTTACCTCGAATATGCTCCTTGGTGATGGCCAATCTCTGATATCTCTCACCTTTTCTGGATCCATCTTCAGCTCATTTGAAGAGCTCACAAAACCCAAATATATGAGTTATGTCTTCATAAAAGATGAATTCTTTAAATTTATTAGTAGTTTCTCTTGCTGAAACCTTCTCATCACTAATGTCAAGTGTCTCAAATGTTTCTCCTCAGTTTTACAAATACTAGTATATCATCTAGATATACAATGAAAAATTTACCTATGAAGTCTTTAAGTACTTCATTCATCAACCTCATAAATGTGCTTGGGGAATTTTATTAATCCAAATGGCATAACAAGCCACTCATACAACCCTTCATTTGTTTTGAATGTTGTTTTCCTTTCATTTCCTTCTCTCATTCTTATCTGCTGATAACCACTCTTCAGATCTATCTTTGAAAAATAACTTGCTCCACTCAAGCAATCCATCAAATCGTCCATCCCGGGTAAAGGAAATCTATACCTGATAGTGATTTTGTTGATGGCTCTGGAATCTGTGCAGATTCTCCATCCTCCATCCTTCTTCAGACTCAATATAGTTGGTACAACACATGGGCTTAATATTTCTCTTACCAAACCCTTTTCTAATAGATCTTGGACCTAATTCTTGACCTCTTCATTTTCTTAAGGTGTCAATCTATATGTTGCTTTGTTTGGAAATCTTTCTCCTCAAATAAGGTCAATGTGATGACTGATGCTCCTAATGGGTGGAAATGAGCAAGGTAACTCATCCACTACTATATCAAAAAAGTTATCCAACAACTCTTGAATTTCTTTAGGTAGATCATCCATAGTAGTACTGGTAAGGATTACTCTATGCTTTCTCACTACAAAAAACTACATGTCTTGTTCCTTCTCGACTTCATTCAAGAGCTCCTTTCAACTCATGAGAAGTATGCTTGTGCTAGCTTCTTCTTTCACTTTCTTATCCTATATTGGAAGCAACATCTGTGTTCGACCATTCTTCTATAGGGTGTAGGTGTTTTTCTTCCCATCATGTATGACATTTCTGTCAAACTGCCATGGCCTTCCCAACAAAACATGATAAGTGTCCATGGGAATTACATCACACAAAATCTTATCTTTGTATCCTCCTATTTTAAATTCAACTTGGAATTGTTTATTTACCATTACCTTGTGTCCTTTCTGCAACCATGATACCTTATATGGATTTTGTGTGCAATAGTCTCCATCTCTAGCCTTTCTACCATCTCTGTGGATACTAAATTGTCAGTGCTTCCACTGTTTACAATCACCTTGCAAACTCTATCCTTTGTCTTTCAAGCAGTCCTAAATAGACTATTTCTCTGTACTTGTGCTTCCACGTCCTTCTCTGGTTTCAAGAGAATTTTTCTCATCATGAGGTACTTTCCATCTTCAGCAGCTTCTACCTCAACATTCCTTCTTTGCACTTCAGAAATGTGAGCTTCTCCTTCTTTCGTATCCTTATTTTTCTTGGGGCATTCCCAAGACATATGCCTTGTCTTTCCACATGCATAACATTTTATCTCTCCTCCTCTGCCTCTAGAAAAATAATTTCTGCCACAATACTGTCTTCCTTGGGAACTTCCTCTTCTTTCTGTATGACTATGAAACTCTCGAGTCTCAACTTTGGGTTTCTGGGCCTTGTCATGGAAAATTCCCTTACCTCTGTGTGGGATTTTTCCTCTTCCTCGTTGGATTTTCTTCTTGGCCAACTTCTCTTCTACTTTCAGGGAAACCTGATAAGCATCTTCAACTGTCCTCATAGTCGCCATGCTGATTTCATCCTAGATTTCATATCTTAGACTGTTAATGTATCTGGAAACCTTCTCTTCATCACTTTCATAATGTCCAACTCTAATGTTCAACCTATAAAACTCTTCTATATACTCTCTTACTGTCAAACCCTCCTGTCTCAGGTTTTGTAGTTTCCTGAAAAGATTTATTTGATAGTCTTTGGGTATGAATTTAGCCTTTAGCTTGGCTACCATTATGTCCTAGCTTTTAATTTTCTGTTTTCCTTTGCTTCTTCTGTCAGCCTGTAGTTCATTCTACCATAGTGCGGCATGCTCTTTTAGTCTTGTGTCAACATGTTATACCTTCTTCTCATAATCAATTTCTTCATAGTCGAAGTATTTATCCATCGCTTTTATCCAGTGCAACAATTATTCCACATCTAAATTTCCTTCATACATTGGGATTTCCATTTTTGCTCTGGCTCCCAGTTTTACAATAGCTCTCAACAAGCATTCTTCTGCATCATATTCTCCTGCAGCTCCTTCATCCTCCATCTCTTCATTTTCGGCCTCACTGATGTCACCTGCATTTGGTTCTCTTCTCTATGCAGTTTCCATGGCATCTAGCTTTGCACAAAGTCTCCTCATTTCCTCCTCCATTGCTGGATTTGTCAAAATATGTCCATGTGTCTTCTTGGTGACATGACACTAAGTTTTCCTCACACATAGATTAAATTATGGCTCTTATACCACTTTGACGCAAACCCCCTGCCTCTCCTAGGGTCTTCTTGACCTCCTAGTTAAGGATCAATCAATTTCAGAGTCAGATCGACTCTTAGGATCTTACTGAACCCCAATTTTAAGTTACACAGGCCCTCCTTGGTTTTCTGTGCTGATTCTTTGAAACCCGCGAAAGCTTTCCTGACACTCGTTCCCCTCTGAAAATAACTTAAACGATAGACGCTAGCTCCCTCTGCTAGGCCCCTTTCCTCATATGACCTTGGTCTGTGACCTCGGACTTAACCCAAAAGACATTAAGATTCAGACTTCAAGACTCTTAGCAACCACTCTTCCTTTCAAACTCCTGAAGTGATATATCCCGAACTCACGGGATTTCTCCAGGTGCCCACCCCTAAATCGACGACCATGATGAGTCCTCATCTTCGGCTTTGGGAGATATCCAGTCTACTCTCTCGTCTCCCCTTACTACTTTAAACCTCCGAATGCACTAAGTGCCAAAGGACGTTGATGACTATCCTTCACACAATTGTCTCAGATCTGACGGTCACCAGCTCCCTGGCGATATCCCATAAGATCTTCACCGTTGATTTCTTGAAACTCTTCCTTTCAAAGGATCACGGTAACTGCCCCTCCTGAGCTTAACCTTCCGAGGTATATGAAACCTCTGTCTTCCCTCCGTGCACTCCTTCTACACTGTAAAATGTTTGGACTTAGGGATTTCCTAAGTATCCCTCCTTGACACTTATGGTTGCTATCTCTCTTGAGATTAGGTTCTAGTGGTATATGAGACCTCTGCCTTTTCTCTGTGCACTCTCTTCGAACTTTGGACATTCAGACTTAGAAAAGTTTCAAAATATTTTTTCCTCGATGCTCCAATCACTATCTCTCCTAAGCTTGTTCCTCTAAGGTTTTAGAACCTTTGGCGCACACCTTGCGACCTTGGAACCTCTGCAAAAATCAACTGTTCTTCCTCTGAACAGTGGGTCTGAGAACGATTTGGCCTACGCACTTCTTGCGTGGATCTGTGCTTTCTCTGCACTATTTCTAACAAGGATTCAACGCTATCTCTCTTGAGATTCTCTGATTTAAACTTAACTCTGCCAACACACTCCTTGCGGAAAATATGCACTCCTTGCACGGGCTCTCAGAAGAGAAACAATTGAAACTTATTCTAACTCTATAGACTCATGTATTTAACCACAAAATGCATTCACAAGCACGAGAACAATACAAACAAAGAATTTAAAATGAACAGAAAGCATACCATTCATTTACATAAACACATTAACAACAACACCAAAAATTTGGGTCAAAGCTTCTCTGTCTTATTCATTCAAGTGATAAAATATACATACATAGAGGCAGTTCTCCACTGCCTCTTCAACAACTTATACAGTGCTCACTGGCTCTCAACAAAAACAACAGCTTCAATGGTTTTCAATAACAACTTTTTCAAAATGAGAAATAACCCCCAACTAATGAACAAGGAAATAAATTATATACATGAAGGGGCTTCTTGAGTCTTCCCTCCTTGCTACCTACTGTTCTCCTATCACATTAATGAGCATTTACAAAACAGATGAGAGCCAAGCTCGAGATCTGTACAATACATCTATACATTAAAGATATTACAATCCGAAAGCATCTTTTGGGGATGGCCTTAGACTCCATACATTAATTACATTTCTATTCATTACACTTAAATTCAAAAAGGGTGCGCTCTCCTTTGTAGTCCAAATCAGCTTAATGCATGCACTGGATGATGTGCTTTACTCCAACCTGTCCTCCTTTTAATGCTGATGTAGATGCTCCTGCATCATACTCCCCTGGCCAAAAATTCATGGGCTCCTATCCATGAGCTCCTACAGTGTCTTTCCTTGCTTCAAAATGTCTACTTCACTTACCCAACTGGCATCTTCTTCTGGATGGCCTTTCCACTTCACAAGGTATTCAAAATAAGTTTTTCTTCTAGTCCTTTTGCCAATTCTCCGATCTATGATCTTCTGCATCAATGGCTTCTCTGCTACAAGCATTTGTTTCTCCCATATGAATTCCTACTGATCATATGATCCTACTATTTCTTATTCCCTATAAGGATACATGTCTACAACATTAAAAATGGGCGATATTCCCACATTTTTTGGAAGCTCAATTTCATAAGCATTTGCTGTGAATTTTCAGAGGATTTGGCATGGTCCTATCTTTTTTCATTTTCAATTTGTTATATGTTCCTCTTGGGAACCTTTCCTTTCTCAAGTGTGATAAAACTTGATCTCCCACTTCAAATTGAAGCTCTCTCCTATGCTGATCAACTCTGTTTTTATACTTCTCGTTGTTGTCTTGCAACTGCTCTTTGATCTGGTTATGAATTTTCTGCATCTCTGCAACAAAATATTCTCCTCCCACACTTTTGAACTCTTTTTGTCCCAAATATCTCAACTCTTATATCCCCCTTGGGTGCATTCCATACACTATATGGAATGGAATTTTTCCTGTGCTCCGATTTGGCGAATCATTGTATGCAAATTCTGCTTGTGGAAGAATCTAATCCCACTGACTGTTATGCTTAGTGACTAATCTCCTCAACAAATTCCCCAAACTTTTGTTTACCACCTCATTCTACCCATGCGTCTGAGGATGATATGCTGAGCTGAAGGAAAAATGTGTCCCCAATTTCTTCCATAGTATTCTCCAGAAATGACCAACAAATTTGGTGTCTTTGTCTAAGACAATGCTCCTGGGCAATCCATGTAGTCTCATAATTTATTTGAAAAATAAACTTGCTATGTGTGTAGCATCATTTGTCCTTTGGCATGGTATAAAGTGTGTCATCTTGGAAAATATGTCCACTACTACAAATATGGAATCACTTCCCTTCTGGTTTCTTGGTAGTTCCAACACAAAATCCATGCTGATAACATCCCAAGGTTTATCTGGAATAGGCAATGGCTGATAAAGACTAGTGTTCTGTTGTCTTTCTTTTACATACTAGTAAATTCTGCATTTGTTCACTTCAGATCTCATACCTGGCCAATAGTACGAGCTACTCAATTGTGCAAATGTTTTATCATGGCCAAAATGTCCTGCTAGGCCTCCACTATGCTTCTCTTTCAAGAAATTGTCTCTCATTGAGGATTTTGGTATGCATAATCTGCTCCCTTTGAAAAACAGTCCATCCTGAATCAAATATACCATCCATGGGATTCTATCCTTTAGTAAAGGATTTGCATAGGCTTCATAAGCTTCTTTGAAGTCTACATCTTCACCGTACATTTCCTTAAGGTGTTCAAACCCCAAGGTTTCCACTTTAAATTCCTGCATAATTAAACACCTTCTGCTCAAATCATCTGCAACTTTGTTTGCACTACCAAAAATATGTTTAATAAAAAAAGTGAAATTCTGCATAAATTCCACCCACTTTGATGTCTCTGATTCAACTTATCCTGACTTGTTATGAACTGTAGAGCTTGATTATCACTATATAGCACAAACTCCTTGATGCAGGAGCATCGATCCACCTTAGCACGCGCCAAACATATTTCTCACATGGTGCACATTTAAGAGAGGAGAGGCATCACCCTCTCATTTTGCCTCGAGAATCCAACGCGCGATCCAGGAATTTAATGAAGACAAGCTGAAAAAGAGAAATTATGCCTTCGCACAAGCTGAAGATAAGGTCGCCATTAAATGGTTGACGACATAATGGATCTGCATCTGATTTGGAGCAGATTTCCATTATTGTAATTTGCCCTTTCGATAGGCATTTTGAATGGTGATTTGACACCACTAGTTTAAGCTTGCGAGGGAAGTTCATCGAGCCCCTCTTATATAAATCTTTGTATTGTTGCAAAGTAGAGGTTGTTGTAAGAGGATGCATAGGTTGTAGGGAGAGAAACACAGAGAGATGAGACTTAGTTGTAGCTCAGACTCCACCATTGTAATTTGGCATTTTCCAACATTAATAGAAAATGACAGTTTTTCCTGTTTTCAATTTCTATGTAATGGATGCTGTGTTATGAATGTCATTTACATGTTTGTGAATTGTAGATGAATGTTAGAAATCATTTGTAGGGATAGAGATACAGTTTTCTATCCGAGAGTGTGTTGACTTAAGTCTGGTTCTCTAGGCTAAGTACAAGGAGTGCGCGATAGAGAGAGGAAACTCTGTGAGCTGACGCAAGAAGTGCGTGTCTGAACTTTGTGGATTTAGAAGAGAAGCTTCCAGGAGGGCACGCTAGGTTAATTCAAACACTCAGGGAGAAATTTAAAGGTGGTTAAGTACCTTGGAAGGAAAGACTATGTTGGGAGAAGCACATTTAAAAGTTATTAAACACTTTGAAATACTCTGCCAGGCAGACATCGAGCTAGTGCGAGAATTCACAGAAGCAACATGGTTGGAGGTGTTGGAGAATCCCAAAATTGCTAAACATTTTGGTGAAGGAAGTATTTGCAAGAAGTGCGTCGACAAAGGACAGGAGATTCCTTAAAATTTTCCCTAAGGCCAAG
>JASDQU010187636.1:32672-43655 GCA_032191745.1 Picea mariana
ATAATAATAATAGTATTTAAATGAATTGGATCATATATTGTTATTTGACAAGTCAAGATGAATAACTCCACACCTTGATTAGTTTATATTAAAGAAAGGGAATTTTATAGGGGTGTGTGAGAACTTTGTTTTAATTTTTTTAGACTTTTAGAGGTGGGACCACTTTTTCTATTTTTTATTTACTTATTATTTTTCATTCTTTTTAAAATTAAATATTTACAATAATTTTATAATATCATAATCTTCAAGATTAGCTAAAGATTCTTTCCTTAATTCAAATGACTGTTTGTAAGTCTAAGATTTTTTCTTAATTTTTCAAACCTTTCTCTTTCAAGTGGTTTGGAGAAGATGTTTGCAATTTTTTCACTTCTGGAACAATGTATGTTCGATCATGGAATCTAGTATTTTTGGACAACTTGATTGCATAAGTGTTATCAATCAAAAGTGGAGTAACATTCACCTACAAATCCTCTAGTATCTTCGTGAGCCACACAATCTCTTTTGCTGCCTCTGTAGTGGAATTTTCTAGAATAGACTATTTGCATGATCTTCAAGAGATAGAAGAGATGAGGTATTTTGAAGTAGACACTCCATTCTCCTTAACCCCATAAAAGCCTAAATTTGTATGTCCAACTAGTTTGAACTCATCCACCTTAGGGTATTTGAGCCCAAATACTTGAGTTCCATTCAAGTACTTTAGAACTCTCTTTACATCACACCAATGTACTTTACAAGGTTTTCCCATGAACCTAGAAAGGATCCTAACTCCAAATGAAATGTTTGGTATGGTAATAGTAAGGTAGATAAGACTCCCCACAGATTGTCTATATTTAGTTGCAACATTAAATTCATTGGATTTCTTTTGATGTTAGCTTTAGATTTTGTTCCATAGGAGTAGAGAGAAAATTACAATCAACCATGCCAAATTTGTTTAATAGTTCTCCAATGTACTTCTTTTGAGAGATGAATACATGTTTTATATTTTGAGTTACTTCAATACCCAAGTAGTAATGAGATATCCCATATCTGTCATCTCAAAACCCTTCTTCAATTCTTTCTTTATGGTTGCAATATATTATTCATTATTCCTTTTTATCAAAAGATCATCTACATACACCACAAGATATATAACAATTATGACAAGTACAACTTCATTGACAAACAAAGTTGCATCAACAAGATTAAAATGTTTGAAATTGATCTTCAAAAGATGCTCAGTTCTCTTTTCATACGAGGATTGAGGTGCTTTCTTTAGGCCATACAAAGAATTGATGAAATTTTATAGCTTATGTTCTTGAACCTTCATAGAAAATCCTTTTGGTTGAGTCATGTAAACATTCTCCTTCAAGTCTCCATTCAAGAAGATTGTCTTCATATCCCTGTGATGAATCTCCAACTATTATGTGCTGCCAAAGCCAACAATGCACTAATGGTAGCCCATTTTTTTGTATGGGAAAAAGTCTCTCATAGTCTAGATGCTTTATTTATATGCATATCCTTTTGCTACAAGCCTCTCCTTATGTTTGTCAACTGAGCCATCTGATTTGAACTTGTTCTTGTAGACCCACCTACAACCAATTCGTTTGGTTCCAAATGGAGGATCCACTAGCTTCCATGTCCCATTTTTTATGAGAGCATCACACTCCTTATGCATGGTTTCTTTCCACTCATCATGAGAAGGAACTTCTTGAAAGGAAGTTAGTTCAACGTTAGTTGGAAAATTCAATTCACAATAAAATGAAACAACCATTTCATTTACATCACCTGAAATATGAACTATCTACATCATTGGAATCTAAATTATCTACATAACCTCCATATTGTCTTGTGAAACTTTTGGTTCCCTTATTTCCAACTTCATATTGTCTTTTAAAGCTTATGATTCCTTTCTTTCCAACTTCATGAGGATAAACACTTTCAAGTGTCTTTATGAACCACTTTGGTGGACCTTTATGAGATGGTCCAAGTTGCTCTAGTTATTGAGATGGTGTTGCATTCCCATCAATGTTTATCCTTTCATTCCTCTCAATTTCATTTTCCAATTGAACTCATTGTTATAATTAAGTTCCTGGATATTCTTCATGACAGGGAAATGGTACTTTAAAAGGAGATTCCTTAGATTGATCCAAGATAGATACCCCCCTTCAAGATGTGGAATCTCATCATCAAAATCATGATATCTCTTTACATAGGTGAATTTATCCAGATGAGTAAGTTGTCGCTCAACAATCTTGTCATCCTTGGTGGATTCAAGAAAAATCATATCACTAGAAAGAATGAACTTCTTATTTACCTCATTGTAAAGAGGATATGCCTTGGTGGTATTTGGGTACCCCAAGAAGACATGTAATTTTGACTCGCACCAATATTGTTTCTTTTATCCTTATGAATTAAGTCATAGTAGGTGGAACCAAAAACCTTGAGATGCCTCACCGAAGGAATACGATCATTCCACATTTCATGAGTCTTGTTATGAAGAGCATGGGATGGAATATTGTTTTTCACATAAACTGCACATTCACATCCTTGAAAAGTAGCATTAAATGTACCATGTTTGAGAGTGTCATCTTTATTCTTTTTTCTACACCATTATGTTGAGGTAGCAGTTTGATGTTTGAGTCCACTCTAATGAAATAGGTTTAAAATTCATTACAAGTATATTCTCTTCCATTATCAATAGGAAGAGTGTAATACTAGATTGTGTTTCATTTACAATCCATACATGAAAGTTTTTAAATGTTTCAGATGCTTGAGACTTATGTTTCAACATTTAAATCCAACACATCATGGTAGAGTCATCAATAAAAGTTATAATATATTTATAACCAAAAGAAGATGGAATAGGCATAGGGACACACAAATTAGAGTGTATCAACTCTATATTTCTATGTGCTCTCGAAGTGGAATCATGAAAATGTTGTTTGTTGTGTTTACTAAGGATACAAGATTCACATTGTTGCAAATTCCTTGGAATGGTAGAGATTACATAAACACCATTTTTATTTAGCATATGAACGATATCATAATTAATGTACCCAAATCTTACATGCCACAAAAGACTAGAAGAAGATGTACCTTCATCATGATGAGAAAGGTATGCAAAATTCTGTGTTTGTGCAAATGTTCCTTTCATCTTCAATAATCTTCCATCCTCCCATCCTATCATGATGAGCATGTTGTGAGAATACCTATTTTTTTCAACTTCTCCATCAAACATGTGAATATAATGGCCTTGTTGTTGAATGTGCACCGAAGATAGCAATTTTCTCTGCAACTTAGGAAGATAGAGAACATCGTGCAAAATAAAGTGTAGGAATCCAAGACAACACACCTTCTACATTTTCATTCAATTCTTAAAACGAATCTCTTTTAAATTCCATGTGGCATGTAGCACCGATGTAAATACACCATGAATCTCTCTAAGAATCAAATGAATCTTTGAGAAAATCTTAAATGAGGCTTTGAAAAAATCTCTGGATTTATGCCAATATTGCAGTGAACAACAACAAAATGAGTGGATTCAAGATCTTTACCTTTGTTTCCAATTGTCCTTGATATTTTCCCATGGTATTTTTCATGTCTTCGCTTCATGTGACCCATTATTTCCACAACGAACACAGTGAAGATCTGACCTCTCACTTTGATTTTCTTAACCCCTCTACCCATGAAATTCTTCTTTCCACGTTCTCTCTTAATGGATTTTCTCCTTGAAGAATCATGTGATTGATTCTTCCCTTTTTGAGTAAGACACATTGTCTCTCCAACACAAAATCCTTCTCAAGTTATTCATTTTTTCCACTAAAGAGTCAAAATTGAGGGACTTCAATTGTCCACTAGCTTGAAGTGATTCAATATTGTGAGAATATGTGAGGTAGAAGTCCTTGATAAAGGCCACTATCTATCTTCACACCTGTAGCATCAATGTTATGCAAGATGAATTTAATTTATGAAACTAAAGCCATGGGACTATTATCCTTCATTTCCAGGCTAAATTGCTTCATTGGCAAATGAATTAACTCTAGTTTTGAATGTGAATCATATAGATATATCAAATTATTCAAATCACTCCAAGATTCTTTGATAGATCTAATATGATAAGTCATCTCTTCACTTCCAAAAGAAGAAACCAAGGTATATGATTTTTTTTTCTTTGTTTATCCATATGGAAAGCTCTTTGTCTGTTCTCTTTTCCATGGAGAACCACACCGACAATTGAGACAAGAGAATACATTTTCAGCATCTCAAGACCTCTGCAATACAATAATAATCTCTATAATGGATGTTATTCAAGTAGATTTAAAAGAGTTTTATTGCGAGCTATAGCATGGAGCTAAATATTGTAACACAGTGGTTACAATTTTGTATTGTGCCTCCCATAGAACCCCCAATTGAGAACAAACTCTAAGTGTAAGTGAAGGAGATCCCGGTAAAAATGTAGCTCTAACAATAATAGCCTCTAGTGGATAATATTCAGATTCAACCAAAGCATAATTGTTCATCAAGGAATATTTTAAAAAGAAATCATACTTTAACAAATGAATCCTTTTGGCATAAATCTGCATAGAAAAGATTGGTGTCCCGACTCATAAAAAATCCATTACATCCAATAAACCTTTCATGAGTTCTTTTTAGTATATTATCTATGTAGCGATGGATTCTCTATCTTCATTTGTCTTTTCTACAATGGATTTTGAGTATTCTTGCAGAAATTTGTGGAATGAAGATAGGCTTATACTTATTGGAAATAGGAATAAATTATACTTATTGGAAATAGGAATAAATAATGATTTTTTAATTTTAAATATTAATATTATGGTTATTAATTGAAGATGATTACATATTTTTTTTCGTCTTTTCAAATCAATAAATGGTATTTAATGTTTATAACTTCCTTTCATTTCTGAACCTATTTATTTTTTCACATTTATCTAATCATATTAAAAAATTATTGTAAAACTATATAATTAACACATTTAAATAATTAACAAGGACGTAAGTTTTTATTACCACCTTTAAATAATTAGCAGACACTACCTCTACCTTTACCAAACACTTATCACTTATCATATTGAGGGGAGAGACATTCTTATTTTTTAAGGAGTGTGAACCATGCATGCCCTAATACCATGTTTCACACTTTCAATTTAAAGTTATCCTTTCAACTTATGCGTTTAATTTAAAATTATGGCTTTCAATTTAAAGTTATGCTATCAATTTAATTTTATTTTTCTGGTTGAGTTAAATTTAAATTTTTTCTTTTCTAGTGTTGAGTTAAAAGTTATAATTTTTTTTCCATGTTGAGTTCAATTAATTTTTTTTTGCTTTGAGTTAAAAGTTATGCGTTCAATTTAAATTTTTATAATAAATTTGAATTTTTTTTTTTCTTTGGTTGAGTTAAAAGTTATGCGTTCAATTTAAATTTTTATAATCAATTTAAAGTTATTTAAATAAAGATATGATTTCAATTTATATATTCAAGTTAAAATTATGGGTTCAATTTAAACTTATGGTTTTCAATTTAAATTTATTCCGTTATGTATTGAATTTAAATTTTTTGGTGTTCCATTTAAGTTGCTTCTTTTAATTTAAAGTTATTTATTTATTTATTTCTCTCGTTGGCGTTTCATGTTATGGTCATCTACTAATTGAATTCGAGCGATCGACTCCATGCATACCAACAGATTCAAGATTGGCTCCAAGCATGTAGATGTGCTTTGATTTTTTCTCATATTTTTATGAGGTTTTGGATTCGAGGGGCAGAGAGTAATCTCTGGGAACACTTGCGCTATGCAACCCATGTTCAAGATTTTTGAAGTAGGCGACATCTAATCAATGATAAAGGTCCAGAAAATGAAGCAAGTCATTTCCTTTCCATCAAAAGGTGTTGTTTAGAGGGCCTCAAAGTTGTCATTCGACATGATCCATGTAGCATAATCGGCCTTGAATATTTGGATTCTCTGACACAGAGATGGAAAGCTAAAGAAGGTGCTCCCGGATTGTGTTATTTTATTGGAGAAGCAATAATCCAAATTGTGGCTAACCATAGCTGGTTTTGGAACTATATCTTGGATCTACAAGATCTACAATGCGCAGGGAAATTGTGCGCAGCACAGCTATAAAAATACTACGCACCACAAACTTTGTCATTGAACTCTCATGACTTATTGTGTAGTTCACAGACTGCAAGTTGTGATAAAACATTTAATGAACGATTTATACATGCAGAAAATCACACTGCTATAATTAGCATATAAACTCAGAAATACAACAGAACTTGTCAACACTCAAAATACTTGATATTAAAATAACTTCGGTGTTGCACACTAATGTAAAATAAAATAGTGTGTCAAGATTCTGCTCCAATGATTTCTTAGACTTTTGCAACAAAGAGCTTGTGCTCTCAGAGTTCTTCAACTCCTTAGTTGTTGCTGTTGTTTTCTTCTTCACGACCCTGTTCTCTCTACTTCTTTGCATCTACATCTCGACTAACTAAAGACTCGAACATATAAAGAAGAAACTGAGACTTCATGTAGAAGTAAGAATGACTCAAAATTAAAGACGACAATAAATTCGACTGACTCGTCATCTATTTAACTAGACTCAAGAAAGATAAAGATCAGCTTCATTAATTAAGTCCTCTGCTTGCTGATTGACTAAACTGAGTTTGGGTAAACGTGTGACTTTGTATTTGAATATTGACTGGCATTCTGAATGACTAACTGAATGACAAATCGACGGACATAAATTTCACCGACTTGTAATTACTATTTCCAACACTCCCCCTTAATTATAAGTACGTGGGATTTACAAAAAATTTACATCAAAAATTGAATTGACATATATTGTCACTCATATGTTACTGCGTAGACTCCTAGACTATTGCGAAGATATTGAAATGCATCTCTTGCTAAAGATTTTATGACAATATCTGCGACTTGATCTTTTGACCTACAAAACTCTAAACAAATATCTTTGTTATTCACTAATTCTCTGATAAAATGATACCTTGTATCAATATGTTTGGTTTTCTTGTGAAACACATGATTCTTTGATAACATGTGTGATGAATTGTTGTCACAAAACACTATTGTTGGTTCTTGTTGTTCTTGCAACAATTTTTTTAACATTCTTCTCATCCAAACTGCTTGACAAGATGCATTTGTAGCTGCGACGTACTTTGATTCTATTGAAGAAATACTCACTATGGGTTTCTTTCTTGATGCCCATGATACCATACATGTTCCAAAATGAAATGTGTACCCAAAAGTACTTTTCGTGTCATCTATGTTGCCTCCACAATCACTCTCAGTGTATCCAATAAGTCTGAAATATTCTGAAGTAGAATATCTTATGCAAAAATCTTTTGTTCCATTCACATATCTCAAAATCATCTTTCCTTCCTTCCAATGTGATTCTTTTGGAGTTTCCATGAACTTTGAAATCATGTTCACTCAATACATAATATCAGCCCTTGTTTCTGTCAGATACATAAGACTTCCTACCAGTGTTTTAAACAATGTGGGATTCACCTTGGACCCTTTATCTTCTTTTCTTAAATTCAATCCTATTATGACAGGTGTTGGGGATGCTTTTGAATTTATCATATTGAATCTTTTTAGAATTTCATGTGCATTCTTAAATTGTGAGATAAATATACCAACTTTGGATTGGTGAACTTCAATACCCAGAAAATATCTCATAAGCCCCAAATCAACCATTTCAAATTCATCCTTCATGACCGAATTAAATTCTTCTATGCCAAAATCACCTATAAATATCAAATCATTTACATGTAAGAAAACAATTAACATATTACCTTGTTGAATTTCTTTGATGTACAATGTTGGCTCACATTTACTTCTCTGAAATCCATTCTGTGTGAGATAGGAATCTATTTGACTGTACCAAGCTCTGGGAGCTTTCTTTAACCCATACAATTCCTTCTTCAACATGCACACTTTGTATTCTTGTCCTGGAACCTCATAACTTTGTGGTTGTTCCACACACTTTTATTCTTCTAAATGTCCATTTAGAAATGATGACTTTACATCCATTTGGTAGACTATCCATTTGTTCTATGAAACATAGGATAATACAGTTCTGATTGTGTCCATGTGTGAAACCAGTGCAAATGTTTCATTGAAATCAATTCCAGGTTGTTGTGTAAAACCTCTTGCAACTAGCCTTGGTGTGTCCTTCTGTGCATTTCCATCTGCATCTTGCTTGGTCTTATAAATCCACTTGACACTTATAACATCCTTGGCTTTAGGTACATCTACCAACTTCCATGTTTTATTTTTCTCTATGCATTCGATTTCTTCATCCATGGCTTGAGCCCATACATCATCTTTGACCACTTCTTGAAAAGTTAATGGATCATCTATTTGTGAAAATAGAGAAAAAAATGAAAATGAATTTGCTATGTCCTCAATATAGATGTAGCACACACTTCTTGTATTTCTTGGTAACAAAACTGCTAATGTTGGATCTGGGGATGTAGAACTACTTGGACTGCTTGCTAGTGTTTGTTTCTCTCTTGGTGTAGACTACGCACCTACTAATCTTACTAGAGTAGTTTTTGTTGTAATTTGTGTCGCAATGCAAGGTGTAGAAGGGACTGCGCACTGATTTGTACTTGGTGTCTGAATAAACTCTTATTTTGTGTCATCATGCTCCATTACATCAATAATTCTAATTGTCTTTACTATGCTTCCATCCCATGCTTCATTCTCCACGAACTAAACATCACGACTGATTATGACCTTTCTAGCAACAAGTTCATACAGATTGTATCCTTTTGTTTCTTCAGAATACCCAACAAATATACATTTCTGTCCTTTTTTTCCAACTTCTTTCTCAGCTCATCTGGAACATGTGTGTATGAAACCCAACCAAAAACTTTTAAATGTGCCACATTGTGCTTCATATATGTCCATGCTTCTTGAGAAACAATGTTCTTCACACTCTTTGTCGGACATTTGTTCATGATGTATACTGCAATTGCTACTGCCTCATCCCAAAAATCATTTCACAAATGTTTAGTTGCCAACATATTGTGTGCCATCTCCATGATGGTTCTATTCTTTCTTTCTGCAACACCATTATGCTGTGGTGTATACCGAGCGGTAACTTGCTTGTAGATTCCATGAACTTTACAAAATTTCTGAAACTCTCTTAAAATGTATTATTCTCCTCTATCAGTTCTTAGAAACTTGATGTAATAACCACTTTGCTTCTCCATAAGTGATTTGAACAGCTAAAAACAACCCAATGTGTCAGATTTATGTTTTAGAAGATAAATACATGTCTTTCTTGAGAAATCATCAATAAATGTTAGAAGATAAGTACTTCCTTCTATAGATGGTGTTTGCATTGGTCCACAAATGTATGCATCTACAATTTCCAGTGGAACCTTTTCTCTGTAAGACTTGTCAACTGGAATTGATTCTCTGTGTTTCTTTCCAAAAATACATCCTTCATATATTCTTTCTCGTTTTTCAATCAATGGTAAACCTTTTACCATATCCTTTGTGTGTAGTAGCTTCATTCCTCCAAATTTCAAATGTCCAAATATGAAATTCCATAGCCTGGAATCATCCTGCACTTCATATTGTAATGTTGCCTACATCTCTGTGCTACTTTCTCCTTGATATTGTGCACACTATTTTCTTCATTTGAATTGTGCGCACTTTCTACAGTAAATGCAGTGTCTAACTACACATGTTTTTCTTTACCAACAACTAGCGTTGTATTTCTCTTCTTGGTTGGCTTCAATGTCAATGGGAACATTCTGTTGCTTATCCACTGAATTCTTGCAATAAATCGATTGCTTGGATATCTGTCCATAATCACACAGTGATTATATTCCATGTAGATTCTATATCCTTTTCGTAACAGTTGTCCTGTGCTCATCAGATTATGCTTTAAACCAAAAACATAATATACATTAGGAATAACTTTTTGTTCTCCTTATTTGGTCAAAATGTTTATACTACCTTTTCCTAAAATAATGACTTGGATATATGTTCCAAGTGTAACCTTGGTTTGGACTAACTTATCCAAACTAGAAAATAATTCTATGTTTCTTGTCATGTGGTTACTGCAGCTTGAATCTAGATACCATGTATCACATGGAATTTCTTAAGAAAAATTGCAATCAACTGGGGAAACTATAGGCATTGCTTTAGCACTCGCCATAAACATAGGACTAGAGGGGATGTTTGTGTTGTGTGACTGATCTTGAACTTGCTTTTTCTAATTATACTATCTCTTCCTGCACTCATATGCATAATGTCCATACTTTTTATAGTAATGACACTAAATATTTGAGTTGTTAGTTCTCTGACTACTTGGTTGACTTGTATTTGGGTTTTGACCTCTTCAACCAGTGTTTTGTGTACTGCTAGTGCATCCACTTCTGACAAAACTTCTTCCTCTGCCTCTAGAGTTAGCTCTCCCCCTTCCTCTTCCACGAATTATAGATGACTGCACGAAAACTACATTCTGTAATGACATTTTTGACATATTCAATCTGTGTTCATGATTAATGAGGGAAGCTTGTAGTTCATCTAGACTGAACTGACTTAGATCTTTGCTCTCTTCTAGAGTCACAACAAGGGTATCAAATTTAAGAGGAAGAATCCTAAGTACCTTCTCAAAAACTTTTTTGTCTTCTATGGTTTCACCATGAGACTTAATCTAAATTATCATGCCAATGACATGGGTGTAAAATGAATCCACTGAATATGTGTTTTTCATTGACAGAGTTTCAAAATCTCTTCTAAGAATTTGTAGTTTTTAAGTCTTGGCTTTGTCCATACTTTGATAAGATGTTTGTAATATGTCTCATGCTTCCTTGGCTTGCTTTGCTGATGCAACTCTTGGGAATATGCTCTCATGCATGGATTGACGTATGTAAAACATCGTCTTTCCATCCTTCTTTCTTTGATCTTTCAAAGCATCATTCTCAGCTTGTGTTAGGGT
>JASDQU010187638.1:0-20488 GCA_032191745.1 Picea mariana
TAAGACGTGTCATGGGAACTGTTCGAGGAACGGTTCCAAAAGAGGTACCTTTTAGAGGAATTCATTGAGCATCATCTCAATGAGTTCAACGCCTTACGACATGGAGGTCATACGGTGCTCGAGTATGAGGCCCATTTTATGGAGCTGCTCCGGTATGCTCCGCACCTTAACAATGAGAAACTTAAGGTCAATATGTTCATGTTCGGCCTTAACGGCAGCATACGTGCAAAGGTCAGGATTTTGATGCCTCAAACCTTGCACGATGTCGTCCAAAAGGCCCTCATAGTAGAGGAGGAGCTTATCAGCAGGGGTCAGACTAGGACTCCAGTGAGACTAGCAGGGCAGGTTCCATCTGGAGCACAACATCATCAGACACCAGCCAAACATACGCTAGGATATCGTGGCTTTCAGAGGGGATCCACTTTCACTACACCTCAACGACCGATGCCTTAGTAGCGGACACCTTATTGGGGACCACAACATCAACAACAACGTCGCCCGCAACAGCAACAATTTAGGCCTGTTCAGCAGAACAAACCAGGATTCCAGGCCGGTGGGCCGTCATCTTCTACTTCGGGTACCCAGACTACTGGGCTAAAGAAGAGGTGTTGGACGTGTGGGGAGCCACATTACCAGCGCGACTGCCCTGTGGAGAGGACCAGAGCATCCAGATCAGCCGGACCCACTACCGTGGGAGATATGGGCAAGGCCCATCGGATTCATGTAGCAGTGACTAACTGCCAGGCAGAGCACTAGTCGACTGTGCTTGAGACAACATGTACCATCTCTGACTAGACTCTTAGTATTTTGATAGATCTCGATGCTACCGAGAGTTTCATTATTGATACAGCGCTAAAAAGGATCAAGGTAAAGGTAGTCGAACAGGACGAGTTTAGCTTCATAGAGATGGCTTCGGGAGCCAAACAGAAGGTTGGAGGAAAGGTTAAGGGTTATGTCCTTAACCTGAGAGAGTTTGTCACAAGGGCCAACTTGTACGTCATGATCCTAGGATCTTATGATGTCGTGATTGGTATGGACTGGTTGGAATCGCATGAGACGATACTCAACTGTAAGATGAAACAGTTGAGCTTGGTCGATGACGAGGGACAGAGACGTGTGATTGTAGGACGGAACTAGGGAGTTTCCCTGAGGTTCCTCTCTTCCTTACAGCTACGGAAGAGTATGCGCAAGGGGTGTAAGATTTATGCGATCCTTGCGATAAACGGGAAGGGAGTAGTGGAAGGTCTAGAACAACTTCTAGTGGTGAAAGATTTTGTGGACGTGTTTCCAGAGGAATTACCTGGGATGTCATCAGAGAGGGAATTGGAGTTTACCATAGACCTAAAACTGGGGACTGAACCAATAATAAGAACGCCTTATCATATGTCAACTCTGGAGTTACAAGAGTTGAAAATGCAACTGAAGGAGTTGTTGGACCTGGGACTGATATGTCCTAGTGTGTCACCGTGGGGTGCACCTGATATTTTAATACGAAATAAGGATGGGTCAAGGAGGGTCTGCATTGACTACTGTCAGTTGAACAAGGCCACGATCAAGAATCAGTATCTGTTGCCAAGAATTGATGATCTTTTCGATCAAATGAAGGGCACGACGGTAAGACAAAGGATTAAAGAAGTGCAGGATGGACATAAGAGTTATGTCGATGCGCACCGTATCGCCCGTAGTTACGAGGTCGACGATCGAGTCTTCTTGCGGGTTAAACCGCATAAGAGTTCGATGAAGTTTGGGAAGGGAGCTAAACTCTCTCCTAGGTTTGTGGGACCTTTCGAGATTGTGGAGAGAAAGGGGCCCGTGGCCTATCGACTAGCCTTGCCTAATTCTTTGAGGAGTATGCATGATGTTTTTCATGTATATGTTTTGAGACATTATATTAGTGATCCTACACATGTTATTGACATGAGTTCTTTGCAAGTATCGGATGAGGGAGCACTCACGACTGAGCTGGTCCGCATCTTGAATCATCGTGTTGGACAAGTACGACATCGAATGGTAGATCAGGTCAAGGTCCAATGGGACAATTATAGTTTGCACTCGGAAACATGGGAGGACGCATATGATATGCGCCAACAGTTTCCATTTTTGTTTGGTAGATAGACATATGATACTGTGATACACTTTATTTCGGCATATATAATGTGAAACTTCGAGACGAAGTTTAGACCAAGAGGGGGTGTATGTAACATCCCGCTCTGGTGCACTGAGAAAACTTATTCTTTGAGGATACTTGCTCACAAGTGATCTGGATTATTATGCTATTAAAACTTCTTATTTTGATTATGAGGTGTTATGGGTTTATGACATATTGTTTTAACACTTTGACTAGACAAGTGTTATTGACTCGGTTTTACTAAGTGTGTAGGATTATAGACCTAGAGGATGCCGAGACATTGATGGAACCCCTTGGACTCTGGATCGAGTTAGGGAGCGATACCATTGGGGTTTGATTTTTTTACTATGATATTAGTGCATCAGCCTGGATGATATGATAGGGATATGTTCTGACATGATTTGTTGATGATGCAGGATGACGATAGCTTGCCGACCAAACTCACATATGGAGTAAAGGGATCACACACAACTACTAAAGATGTTGAGGGAGAGGTGTGGACAGCAGCCCTGCCACAGCCTACTAACGCTCCCACCGTGGCTCGAATTGTAGTTTAACGATTACCTAGTTCGAGGGGACCCACGATGCCGTGAGGGAAGACTGCAACAGTCTCTCACGATGATTCTAAGGGGCGCACAATAAGGTGGGGGCCTTATTCCTTAGAATCCCTTAGTCTCCCACAAGTTCACCTGGCAGAGTGTTGACTCCAGGGGTTATTGATGTCTACCAAATCAGTCAAGAGGCGAGTGGCACCCTTGGAGCACATAGTGCGTCCTGAAGGGCACGTCGCGCAATGGAAAAGATGATGCGAGTGGCACCCTTGGAGCACCTAGTGCGTCCTGAAGGGCACGTCACGTTGTTGATGATAGAGGGATGAAACTAGATGGCCCTAAGACAAATAACATGTTAAGTAATTTTAAAACACTTCCCTAATTAAATGTCACCCAGTACGAAAATTAAGGCCTAAGTCTAAATTATGCTAGTGGTTGAACCTTGTCTTCTCTAAAATAATAATAATAATAATAATAATAATAATAATAATAAAAATGACTTAAATAATAATTTTGACCTTCGTTAAATCTTGTAACATGAAGGGAGTAAGAAATTAAGTTATTCATAAAAATAAAATATGTGGTAATAAATGTAAAAAGGGGAATTAATTATTTTATCTTTCTGATAAATTAAAAAAAATACTAATTAAATGATAAAAGGGAAAAGGGGTTAAATTCCACACCTGCCTTTTTGAGTTCTAATTAAAAGGGGAAAGAGGGAAAAACTTAAAATTTAGGAAACTAGGAAAAGAAGTAACATAAAAAGGGAAAAAGGGGGACTTAAGGGAAAAAGCGTAAGTCAACTTAGTAAAGGATCTACCACTTAAAAGCCTTCTAATTTTAAACTGAATTAAAGAAACTTCATAATAGGGAAAGCCTTTAAAACCTGTAAGGGAATTTGGGGACACCTAGGAGTGATTCTAGGAGTAACTCTAGGTGGGTGAGGGAAATAAGATAATTAATTAATTAAAGAAACTAAATAATGGAGGAATGTAGGGGATGGGTACACTTGTACGGAGAAGAATTTTTAGGAAATTATTTTAAAAACTTTAATTAAATGAGATTTTTGGAAAGAAAGGAAGATCGAAACTCTATTTAATGAAGGAGGAAGAAGGATGAAGGATCATCTTCTGTTTGCGTAACGTTACGCTGCAGAAATATCTACTTCACTGATTTACTTGTGGGAGTTGGGATACCCAGCTCGGAGAGGAGTGGTAGCTCGACCTTGCGAGGTGAGCTGGGAGCTAGATGAAACCTCTAGATAGTGTGTGTGGCCCCTTTGCGGCTCAGGGGGCTAAGGGGGAAAAAGAGTACCCCTAGCGTTGGCTGGGGGGTACCGGTGAAGTCTCGACGGTCGACGAGCGGGAGCTGCACGGAGAGCGCGGGAAGTCATTCGAAGTGGGCGAATAGGCAACGATACACTCTCTTCATTTTTTTATGGTAGAATGTATTAGGACTTATGATTTTATCTGCTTATTAATGGAAAAGTAAAATAATTTTTTTTTTAATTGGTGACTGGAACCTTCCTTAGCTTAGCTAGATGGTTGTTGACTACTCTGGCCTTCGTTTGCCTACATGTCTAGACCCCCTCACCATGTTGATTGTGTCCTTCGTGGGTGCTAAGCTTCTGTCCCTAGATTGTCAGTCTTTGCCTGAGCAGTCGGCTAGGAGCCTGATCTACGGTCGTCACCTTAGCATTAAAAGACCTATGGATCTGAACGCCCTGCTTTTCTGTGCAAGGATGATGAAGCAAAGGATGAACCTATCAATCGTCTACCTCTGTTGTTATCCTTGGTTGAAGGTTGCCTTGCGTCCTGATGCGTTTTCTTTTAACCCTGGAGAATTTGATTGTCGGCAAGTTTTTCTATCAACTCGACGTGCTTTTACCTAGTGTTATCTCGTTTTTACTTCATTTTTTTTCTCCCTGGACATTTCTGTGTATTGCATTTTTGATTGCAGTATAGTGCTAGATTTTAGCTCTGCGGTTGCTTTTATGCATTAGCTGTATACAATTTTCCTCTACAAAACCGTATTAATGTAATGGCTATAATAATAAAACTTTGGATTTTCTTCACGCTCGGGCTTTGCATTGATATTTTTACCTTTGCGTTTTATTGTGTTGATGAAAACTATCCTCTACATTTCAATATGCATTACCTAAAATTTATCCCTCTGCAATTCATTATTATGATGGTGAAATTACCTCCTGCTCTTAACATTTTCAACCACGAATTGTCTCGGTAATGCATTGCTTGATGGTGAATTCTTATGCTGTGATTTGTTACTGTTGAATGACAATGATGTCAACCACTATTTACTTACCTTTATTTTTATAAGGTGAAAATTGTTGAGGTAAAACTTTATTAAAGAATGGAGGTTTTGTGTACGCTGTCTTCAATTATAGCAATGGTATTACTAAACTGTAATTTGATTTTCCTGGTAGATTCATAAGTTTGAATTAATCAGAATTTTGTAGTTGGCATGGTTCAATCGTAATCCTGATGAATGATGTTTAAGGAGCAGAAAGTTGACACTCATCAAAAGAGTTTTCTTAAATCTACCCATGCTTCTTGAAAAGAGGGCTAAATTCTTCAAAAGAAAATATTGTTTTGCTAAATTAAAAACTTCAAGCTCAATGAAAAGCATTAAATGAAAAGCATTCAAAACAGAGAAAGATTTTGTGGGGAGGTAACAGACAATTTTTCAAGAGCATTTTGTGTTTAATCACCTGGCTCTCCTGAACCTTTCTAGAAGTCGTTCAGACGCACGCTATGATTATTTAATGGTCGAGAATCCAATGTATGAAGAAGCCCTTCGACATTCCTAAGTAAATGGAGAAGCGTAATTTCTCTATCAGTTTTATGAAATTGTTTCATTCTTGTATATATCTATGACGTGTGAACTCTAGATATTGCAAATCCATGATGAACTTCAAATACTGGAGATATCGTTGGCATTGTACTCACTTAATTTGACCATGTTATGTGCAGTAACGTATTGAAAAGTCTAATTGTATTCGTTGAACCTTTAATTGAAATATTGTGACATTCTGTCATATGATTTATATTAATAACCATCACTCAATAAAAGTTCATGATGAACTCCAATTACATGATCAGCAAATAACCAACTCCAGTTAATAACCAACACGCAATAAAAGTCTGTGTTCCGTTGAAAAATTTATCTGCGTGAGTTTAAAATATCTCAGAGTGACTTTTATTTAGAAAAGAGATGTGTCTCCATGTGACCATATTTTAAATTTCAAAATTATTCCACATTGTTCACTCTTCTTGAACATGTACTCTTTATTCCATTTGTGTGTTAGGTAAACCAACGACATTTCGAGAGCCTATACAATGTTTTGCTTACTTAAATCAAGTTTATAGTGTTAATAAACATGATTTAGCATATAAAGGATTATTTAGTAGAATATTGTTTTTATGTATATATAGCTTTATTTAGATAAAGGTAGAGGAGAGAAGTCAAACTTCAGGTAGAGTTAGAGACACTGTTTAGTGTTTGATAATAAGTTTAGATATTTTTGAAGATAACATTAAAAAATACATGGACAATAAAATATTAGGGTTGGAGATTAAGTTGCATAAAATGGAGATTAGATTACATGAAATGGAAAAAAAAAATCAAGAAAAGAACCAATCAACTCAAAAAAGAGGTCAATAATCTACAAAAACTTAATCTCACTTATAAAATTAAAGAGTTAGAAGAAAACCAAAATAACTATTTGGCCTTAGATAGTTTGGAAGGTAAATGTATAACAGCCTTCTCTGGCTCTTCCGAATTAACAAGTGAACTCGATCATTATGAAACTGTATTCTGGTATCTGCAAGTTGTGACGATGATCTTCCTGCCTGTGTATGCACAAACTTATAGTGGATAATTTTACTTTATTTTGAGATCATCATTTTATATACATTAATTTTAGTATATAATTAACAAATGTAATTGACACATCTTTAATTAAATGGTACTTAATAGAATTATACTATATATATATTGACATTAAGTTAATATAGATTTGATACTTACAAGACATTTCATTACCTGTAGCATTAATTGTAATTTTGTCAAAGCTAAAATAATTTGTTCTAATTATTGATATTTAGGACTGCAATTGTGATAATCTAGATTGATTAAACTTTTCCATCCTCATTTGTAAACTTGATTATTCTATGATGAGATCGATGATCGTAGACTCTGTTGATTTAGCTAGATGCATGGATTGATTGTGATTGGTTTTGTAAATCGGATTTCTTGCGCCTTGTAGATAGAATGATTGATTTAAATTGTGTTCTAATGCGCTAATAAATATTGATGATGATGGATTGATTTAGAACTAGATTATTAATGCGCGGTTAATTAAAGTTTATGTATGATTGTTAACAGTAATGATTACTCTCGCCCATGGTTAATTGATTTTAGGGTTGATGGAATGAATTTTAGTTGAACGTTGATGTTGTTGTTAGCTCAGTCAGCATGGTTGATTGTCTCGAGGGGGGGGGGGATGTAGACACCTCCTTGTTCCTCAGAACAGTCACCATCCCTGAGAGCTTAAATGGTCAAAATTGATGAGAACCTGGGCTTGAGCGTTGCTTATGTGTCCTGGAGGTCCTAACCATTGTAGGGTAGGAAGGGAGGGTAGTCATTCTTATTTTGTCAGTGATTGTCGTACATTGCTTCCAGTTCCTGATGTGCTTCTTAGGTCATTGTGTTGTTGTCACGTGAGTTGCATGCGTCATGTTCGTCGTTGTGTGGTGGCGTTGAGTATAATGTCTTTATTACCCTTGTACACACGCACACACACACAAAAAATAAAATTTACACTTGTTATGAGAGGTTTGTTGTCGTAACTAAATGGCAGGGTAGTTACATTTTCCCCTAACATTTAAAATAATTTGGACACTTGAAAATTTTCAAGTAATTTAAAACAACTTGGACATGTAAAAAAAAACATTTTCAAGTAATTTAAAACAACTTGAACATGTAAAAAAAACATTTTCAAATAATTTAAAACACTTGGACATGTAAAAAACAAGTACCAAACTTCGGACTAAACATTGAGAAATAAGATAAATTTAATCTTTATATACATGGAAATTTGCTAGATTTGAACATGGAACCAACAAATATTGCTTGAGTGTGAAAAAATCAACTAAATTTCCTACATTTGAACATAAATAAAACAAAACAGTGCCCATGACTGAAATGTTTGAAAACCAATAACATTTGGTTATGAAGCATTTTATTCTTAATATGATATATGTTCTTGGAGTAGAAAAGTTTGCAAGGACAGATGAAGATAAGATTACTACTACAAGTTCCTATATGTTTGTTGTATACATATTGATGCTTGTTTTGTCTTTTCTTAATAGCATTGTAGTATGTCTATTTAATTGAGAAAATTACAAACTCAAAAGTCTCCTTTTTAATGATAGTCAAATTATCATTAAGAGCCCCAGGTTGTTGTTGTGGATTTGAGAAACAATGAGAACAAATTTCCATATAAAAAAGTTCATATGCATTTTACCTCATTTCTAAATTTAAAAAAAAGGGTTATTAGTCTACACATGGTATAAAAAAAAAGGTTATTAGTCTACACATGGTATAGTAAAGTGCACATAGTATATATTCATAATTACTTTAGGTAAAATTTGGATAAAAAAATATTTTTATTATAATGAGATTTTTAAATATGAAATATATTGAAATTTTAAAATCTAATATAACTAATAGATATAATATAAAATGTGTTAAAATTTTTAAACTTTGTATTCAGAAATTTTATTTGAAAATATTTACATTGAAATAAAAGTAAATATTTTTGAGGTATTTTTTTAATTTTCATTCTAATATTAATGAAAAAAAAGAATTATAGGAATGCATAGAGGATAATGGATTTTGAAGAAGGGAGATTCATCAAGTTTTTCATCTTATGTGAGTCAACTTTGATATTAAAAGATGGCCTTTAGTGTTCCAGGGACTTGTATGATCTCTATCATGGAGTTCATCCCAATCCCAAGGCTTTTGGGCTCTTTTGTATTTGGAGACATTCTTGCATAGACATCACAAACTAATGTTTTTGTAAAATTATTCAAATTATGGAGGGTGTAGTGTCTTCAGGTATGTCAATATTAATTCTATTGCAATGTTGCAATGATTTGGTGTTATGGGTTTTATTACCTAGATTCTCAAGTGGTCAATGCAAATATTATGGTTTATGAATTTATGAATTTGTTACTCTATTATACCAAAGTCTATTTGACCACATTGATAGTGTGTACCAGTAAAATCAAAAGGATTCTTACCACAAAAAATAAAACATCTTGTATATACTATTTCACAAATAAAGATTTTTTTTTTAAATTGTAATTATTCCTTGATTTGATATCCAAAATAAATAGTGAAAGTGATTTTAATTATTGTTTATCAATTCACCTGCCTTGAATGATAGCCATGAAAGCTTAATAATATTTCTTATTATAAAAAATATTTTTATTTTATGTAAATAATAAATGATTAATTTTTCATATTTAAAATAGTTTAGAAATATTTATACAATGATAATAAATAAATATTAAATAATTTAAATTACAAAACTAAAAAACAAGTGTTAAATAATTTAAATAACAAAGATAAAAAAAACAAAAAAATTCCATAACAACACATTCCATTTACAATTACTATTAACATTATATTCCATTTCAGATACATAAACTTGAATTTGTATAAGAAATAAAATAAGTTTTCATCATTTTATCATTTCTGTATATTATATAAAATCAAATTAGCTCTTATAAAATATTGTGATTTTTCTCTATTAACTCATTTATTTTATGATATTTATATAAAAGTTGTTTAATCTAATAAATTAATAAAAAATTATTATAAAATATGAAAGCAACCAATCCATGAGAAATATCTAACTATGTTAATTTATGTTTTGAAGGTGAAATTATGTTATGAAGGTGAAATTACCTTCACTAACAAACAAACACACCACCTTTTGGAGGCCCTCCTCTCTCTTAATGAATGTCTACCTTGTGGAGATGGAGAGGTTGATGGATGAGATCCCTCACGAACTACACTACGTTAGATATGCCAATGAGATCTCCCGACGACATCACCCGGGTGCTCAAACACATGACTCGGTGAACACTTACGATGTGGGGTGTAAGAGCGCAATTTTGTTGGGAATACCATTGGTTTAAATGAAATAATATAGTTAAAAAACCATGGAAAAATATAAATATTTAATAATAATAATTTCTAATTATTAATTTCTAATTATAATAATAATTTCTAATTATTAATTTCTAATCATAATAATAATAATAATTTCTAATTATTTAAATAATTTTATTTATTAATTTCATTTAATTATTAGACGTTCCATAATATTTAATATTTTCTAATTCAATAAAAATAAATAATTTTATTTACAATTTTATTAAATTTTGTGTTCTTAATATAATATTTGGAATAACTCTTTTAAATTCTAGTAAATTTTTTTATCCTCCATAAATGAAAATAATGATAAAATTTTGCTTTTATTTGTTATAAAATAGAATGTTTAAATCTAAATTTAAATCCCAATCACCATAGATGGAGTTTTTTTTTTATTGTTCCCCTACAAATGGAGTTTTCTAAACAATGCTTGTTCATTTAATCTTCCCTGTCTCAAAATATAGTGTAAAACTAGGTCTCTTATGTAACTGGTCTTTGTTGGGTTTGATTATTTTTGTATAATCTAAATGCTTTAAAAGTTTTTCAATCCATTGAATTTATTTTTACATTAAAAAATATAATTTAAACAACTTAAAATTGTGATTTCGTACAAATTTATGTGACCAAATTCTGATTAAATTAGATAAAACAAACCAAAACATAAAACAATTAGACTATAATAAAGTTGATTTTCGTATTGTGTGGACTGCGTTGTAAAAAAATATATTATGATTTTGCAATTGGAGGAAGAAGCCAAGAATAAAGAAGAGTAAGATATACTTCAACAAGAGAAATTCGACTTGAATAAAGATCAAGGAAACACTTTTCATAATACATAAATGATCCAAGAATAACAACCCCTTGAGAAAAACCTAGAACAAACACAACAAAAAACTGTACCACTCTCCAACATTTGTATTGATCATACAATGGAAGGCTTGGTAATTCCAAAACCAAGTACATGTAAAGGAAAGAAGGTTGAGCTGGAGCTATTCATCACACCTAGTAGCATGGAGAATATATTATATTGGGGTGACCAATAGATACCAAATCCATTAGAATAAGTGGTTGACCTTGAGATGATTGCTTATAATGAAAGAAGGAAAGTCTTTGTGAGGCAAAAACATATGAGGAAGAAGGTTGATTTAGATAGTACCATTATGTGTACTATTAAAGAAAATGTTATTGATACCAAAAGAGATAGACTATACCACCCTCCACTAAAACCTGCGGAAGGACCAGCTAAGTCTTCAAACAAAACACCCATAATTTTAGGTGTTGTGGGTGGTTTGGTTCTCATTATAACCGTATGCCTGTTTGCAAATGAGAGAAGACTGAAGTCTGCCATATTTCAAAAGGGATACAAAGGTAATGCTGCCACATGATTATTTGAGCTCATAAGTACTGCAGATTATGAAACATACACTTATGTTTCTCATTATGAGTATTCAGCCTTTGGAGGCTTGTAGTCTTCTATTGGAGCATTTTGTAGCAGCTCTTATTATGTGTATGGGATCCATCTGTTGAGCATTCCAGATCGGCCTCATCCTTGTATCAGGTTCTTATTATTATGAATAAAGATCAGTTATGAATCATTTTGGATTGTCTATCATATTGCGGATCTTGCATATGATTGTGGTATTTTACATTGCTTTATATTCTTATCTGTTGCTAGAAACACACATATAAACCATCATTATAACCCTAAGCACAACCTAAGAGACAACATTAAGAAAAGTATTTGACGAAATGCCACACTTAGAAAAAGTTTAAAAATTCATCCAAGACGTGACGTTCCTGGCATCTTGGCTTGGGAACATTACAACCTCGTGCTTGGTACGAGAAGATGGATGGATTCTTGATGAGTTTGGGTCTCAGCAAGGGTGTTGTTGATCCAAACCTATATTATCATACTGTTGGTGACAAGTGCATGATCTTGGTCATGTATGTGGATGACTTATTCCTTACTGGTTCAGAAAGACTTATTGTTGAATGCAAGCGAGCATTGACTTCTGAATTCGAGATAAAGGATATGGGTATGATGCACTACTTCTTGGGACTAGAAGTATGGCAGAGGAATGATCAGATTTTCCTGAGTCAAGGAAAATATACAATGGAGATATTGAAGAAGTTCGGTATGACAGAGTGAAAATCCATGCCTACAACGATGGTGATGGATTTGAAGAAAATTAATGATGCTTCTACTGACTCAGGCGAGATTGATCCACATTTGTACCAACAGTTGATTGGATCATTGATGTATCTGGTTAACACCAGACCTGATATATGCTATGTAGTGAATGTACTTAGTTAGTTCATGAGTTAGCCAAGACAGACTCACTAGATAGTAGTGAAGCATGTATTGAGATATCTATGAGGCACAGTTGGATATGGCTTGAGATATGCCTCCAGTGTAGACATAAGCTTACAGGGATATGTTAATGCAGATTGGAAAGGGAGCGCAATGGAACAAAAGAGCACATCTGGTTGTTTTTTTACCTTGGGGTCTACCATGGTTTCCTGGTGCAGCAAGAAACAAAGCTCTGTGGCCTTAAGTACCGCAGAAGAATAGTATATAACGTTGAGTGTGGTAGTATGCGAAGTAGTGTGGCTTCGCAACCTCCTGACATATGTATTTGATCATGAGATGGATCCTACCATTATTCATTGTCATAACCAGAGACGTGTGAAGCTCACTGAGAACCCCGTGTTTCACGATAAATCGAAACACATTGAGATAAAATATCATTATATCAGAGACATGGTGCAGAGGAAAGCAATATGCATGTAGTACCTTCCTACACATGAGAAGATTGTAGATATATTCACCAAACCGCTTGCCAAGATGAAGTTTGAGTACTTTCGCGAGAGAGTTGACCTGGTGGAGAATGTCTCCATATATAAGAGGGAGTGTTTATGATTACAACTTCATGAGACATCCTCCAGGACACAAACTGAGTGAGTTGGCCTATGAGAGATCCCATGAGTTGGGTGTGCCCATGAGATGGGTGTGTTGTTCCTCTCTGAGACTGAGATAGGACGATGTGTGCCCCTATGTGGGGTGAGGATTCCCATGAGATGGGTGTGTCGATGTGTATGCCCCTGTGTGGGGTGAGGATTCCCATGAGATGGTTGTGTCGTTTGAGATGAAACAACGTGTACCCTAGTTAGGGGTGAAGGTTCCCATGTGATGGGTGTATCGTTCTCCTCTGTGTAGAGAGTTGAGACGATGTGGTACTCCAGATGATTCTCCTATGAGATTCAGTGAGATAGAGATCTGTTGAGTATGACGTCCATGTGGTTGAGCACAGGTGGACATGCCCCTAGTCGTTGAGCACTAGTGGGTGTGTGAGATCCCTTGCTATAGTGTCCAAGAGTAAGATTTACCTCTAACCCTAATTGTGATGTAAAGGGTACAGGTCGTCCCCACCATAAAGTGAAAGATAATTAATGATCATTGTAAAAGATAATTAATATTGTAATTATTAATTATATTTTAAGTTATTGAGGTTGGCCCTGTTGTGCCGATAGACACCACTTTTGATGTGTCCAGTCTAGTATAAGTAAAGGTGGTTTCCCCATTGAGGAAACACACAACACACATGTCATTTGGAAATTTCAGTAAGTACATAGTCTAGGGTTGAAGTGCACACCTCTCTTGGGCGCTAGCTTCTTGGTTTTGGAGAGCACCCTTTTGTGTGCTAGGTCTATGTTGTGGGAGGTTTTCTCTTGAGAATATAACAAAGGATTGTTGGGTTTTCTTCCCTTGTTGCGAAGGATTTCCCGGGATATTTCTTGTGTTCTTGTGCATGGTATTTCTTCTTGTGATCTTGGTTATTGCAACAACTGTTAATGGTGTAGATGCATTTGTTTATGATTCAAGTAAATACTAAAATTGAAATAAACTTCTTGCTTGAGCCTATTATAGTGAAAATTCAACACAATATATATGATTTCTGAATCTCCTCATGCGATATCGACAAATCACCCAACATTGATCTCCTCATAAGTCATCCAATATAAAAGGTGATAGGGTTAGTCGTGGGTTGCCATTGGTGCAACTAGTGACCAGTCATAGTCTGCCAATAGTGCAACATGCGACCAATCGCACCTTGCTAGGAATGAAAGTCATGACTCCCCTCAAAAGATAAGAAATCCAATGCATAAGAGTGTGTCTCAGCATGACAACATTAATAGATCCTTCATGTGTCTCTAGGGTGAAAAATAGAGCTATAACAATGGGCACACCTCAAGCTTGCTAGAAAAAAAATAGTGTAATAAATTTGCTTTGACCTCTATGTATAGGCCATGCCTCAACCAATTTTTGACACCATAAAATACATGCACCAGAGTTATACGCCCTCTATTTCTACTTAACAAATCTGCAACTTAGGCTTGTAACAAGGAAAGTTGGAATAAGGAAAGACATGCCAAATCTAGATAACACAAACAATATCGTGAGGGCCAACCAAAAGCATTGGCTCTCTAGTTTCCCATGGTCACATAATGAACCTCCAACTAAAAATTTGGTCGATTGTTCCTTCAAAGCCCAAGAGGTTGGTCTATTAAACCCATGCACATCCTACGCTACTGCCATCATAACAATCATTAACTCCTACACTAGAGGAATGAAGGTAATTAGGATATGGACCTTTCATATTTAATCCATGTCCCATCTACTTAAATGCATGAGGGGGAAAGTGTTATTGTCATTGGGGCTTGTCATCATTATTAAGCTTCATCATAGCGGAAGATATGAAATTATGTTTTAAGTCCAAAGAAGTTGACCAAATATATAGTACAACTTGGCTTAATTATTGGAACATAAAAGGAAAAAAATCAAATTATAAATATAGACAATATGAAATGATACATGTTTATGAAGTTTAAATATAAGTCTAGAATGATAATGAAACCATTAATAAGAGAAATTGGAAATATTACATAGATTTATCTATTTTAAGTTACCTCATCAAAGTTATTTTTCTAATATTATAAGCTTAATGAACAAAATGAATATGCCAAAAATTAGGACAGATGCTCATGATCTCCATATTTAATTTAATTTAATTTGGTTATTAATATCCACCAAAGGGCAAAGTTGGCCCATGGGACTACAAGGAATACCAAATGTAAAGATGACAAGGGGAAAGTGAAAGTTCATCCCAAGGGAAAAAGAACCTAAAAGAAGGTAAAAGAAGAAAATATTTGGGAAGTACCAACACAATGAGATGGGGAACAATAAAGAAGTTCAAGAAGAATGAGGTTCCCTAGACGAGACATGTTGCTTTGAAGAAGCACTTCGAACATTCAAAGCCACAAAGAAATGGCCAATGGGTGTGAGGTCATGGCCATCATTACATCTATGACACCTCGCAAGTTTATCACGTGAGCTTGAAAGTTGGTCATGGCGCCTCTTCCTACTAGAGTGAGAGAGATAGAAATAATAGGTAATCAGCCTAATACATGTTAAAAATTGTTGTAGAGGGTCAAACATCCCCTAGAGGAAGAGGGAAAAACATCTTTTGTCCTCATAAGCCATGAGTGTTTGGAGAGAACTAGAAGTGAATTCCTGAAGAGACAAAGAATTTTCTTATAATCTCATAGTGGGGAGAGAAATGAAATATAAAGTGGTCCTTAGAGTGTCATGCTCTAAAAAGTAGATCTAACAAATAAGATGCTCTCGACGAATATGGTGATGTTTTTCAATGTGAAGTTGGTGGGAGTAAACTCTACGCTAGTTGAGAGGGACTGTAAAACTACAAGGTAATTGGAGTCTAGTGTATCTTAAAGATTGAATGAATCAATCATTACATTGGAGTTACAATTTTGACTAATGCAAATAAGAGTTGAATTTAGCCAAAAACACTTTAAAATAAACAAAATTGTAAAATTTGTAAAACAAAATAAATTAAGAATAAACATCATTTATTTTTAACATACCTTACCCTTAATAATATGAGACATAACTTTATAAAGTTTTACATTAACTTACAAAAATTATAATTATTAAAAAATTTATTTCAACAATATTAAAATATAAAATTAAAATTTCAAAAAATAATTAATTTAATTCTCTACATAAAAATCATTATTTTTTAAAAAATGATAAACACCATCTTTATTATAAACTTTTATTTTAATATTTTTTAACACATTAATTTTACAAACATTCAATAAACTACAGTTTTTCTCACTTGGAAACGCCTAATGAAAGTTGTTTTCTACATTTTAAAACTAAGAAATCAACTTTTTAAATAATCAAGAAAGAAGTGTGAACTTGTTAATTTGGTTTTGACCTTAAAAACGTTGCCACTTTTCTACATTTGAAAGTGGCAATAAATTTTGAAAACAAAAGACCAACTTTCTAGATAGCCCAGGAAGGAGTGTGAACTAGGATATGGTTATTATACATCCACGTAATACATACATTTTTAGGAAATCAAAATCGGAGTCGCCGCGGCAGTAATAAGAAAGGAAGAAAAATAGTGAACCTACACGGTAATACATACAATTTCACAAACAAAGGTAATACATACAATTTCACAAACAAAATCAAATCAGAGTTTTGGTAGGTTGTGAATGTGATAGTCAAATGTTTTTTAATGACTAATTTGGTGTTTTTAATGACTAATAAACTGTAAAAATTGAGAATCACAAAAAAAACACAAAAGATAAGATGAACATACACTTATTTAATACATCTTCACAAAATCAAAATGGTAGTCAAGGCATGTCGTGAATTACAAGAAAAAAGATAAGGTTGGAGAACTACCGTCTCATGACAAAACAAAATTTGGTTGGGACAAAATACAACTGGAATTAAGATATTCCATAAAAATTTGGTTGAAAATTGAGAATCACAAAAAAAACACAAAAGATAAGATGAACATACACTTACTTAATACATCTTCACACAATCAAAATAGTAGTCAAGGCATGCGGTGAATTACAAGAAAAAAGATAAGGTTGGAGAACTATCGTCTCATGACAAAACAAAATTTGGTTGGGACAAAATACAACTGGAATTAAGATATTCCATAAAAATTTGGTTGAAAATTGAGAATCACAAAAAAAAACACAAAAGATAAGATGAACATACACTTACTTAATACATCTTCACAAAATCAAAATGGTAGTCAAGGCATGCGGTGAATTACAAGAAAAAAGATAAGGTTGGAGAACTACCGTCTCATGACAAAACAAAATTTGGTTGGGACAAAATACAACTGGAATTAAGATATTCCATAAAAATTTGGTTGAAAATTGAGAATCACAAAAAAAACACAAAAGATAAGATGAACATACACTTACTTAATACATCTTCACAAAATCAAAATGGTAGTCAAGGCATGCGGTGAATTACAAGAAAAAAGATAAGGTTGGAGAACTACCATCTCATGACAAAACAAAATTTGGTTGGGACACAATACAACTGGAATTAAGATATTCCATAAAAATTTGGTTGAGAAAAAATAAAATTGAAATTAAAACATGTATGAAAGTATGTTCATTGATATGTATAATGTATTAAGTTAATAATTGATAGTGTGTCATTTTTATCTTATGTAAGAAATAAAAAAAAGAAAATGATTTTAACGTCTACAAGGCTAATAATAGCATATGGGACAGATCGTCTCACACACTGATCTCTGCAGTTCAGTGCTTTTCCTCTTCAACTTGATGATGAGTTCGGGACAAATCGTCTCACACACTGATCTCTGCAGTTCAACGCTTTTCCTCTTCAACTTGATGATGAGTTCCTCCAATTTCTCCAGTGTCCCCTTGCTGAATAAATTATTCCAAGAGCTAGTTGTCAACATACTTATATAGTTGTCCCTAGGTGCAAAACACACACACCCTTTCTTTCCAAGCTTCTTTTGGTCTTTTCCAAAGTCCAGTTTCACAACGGAGTTGATGAGAATTGGATCTTAATTGGGCAATAAGCATTTTGGCTCTCCAAGATATATTGCCCCCTATGTACGCTTTTTGATGATGATTCTTTCTCCCGAACCCTTTATCCCAAGCTCATTTGTGGAACCTATCAATAACAAAAGCCTTTATCTCTTTACTGTTCATAGGACACCTATTCAAATAGATATCTCATTTACTAAACCATTTAATATTTTATAGCATCCACATCACAATGTAATGCAGGCACCACCTGCCTAATATTAAGCAGACTCGTATTTCCGGAATATTTATGTACTGGAATCTTCCTTGAATATGGTCTTTACATTCTTTGACAGAACTAAACTTAGTTATCTGTCACTACATTTGGCATTTTAGTTCTATCTAGCAGACCACCTCTTTATTTGGCGGATTAAACACTTTTCTTTTCATTCAGTTCTCGACGGAAATGACTTAGCATATAATGTTAAGCTCCATATGACCATTCAACGTAACCATAAGGTCCCAACGGAAATCAATTTAACACTGTTTTTGCACTTACCTCTAATTTCCGTTTCCATTCATCGATGGACACATGGCCTCAACGGAAATTACCAAACGCCTCGGGGTTTGAACCCTCCATTCTCCGCTGCGATCTGGACCGTTAGTCTCTCGCTTTCAATCTACGTTCTATGATCTCGTCCATTGGATTCTCAATGAATCTTAACTGTTCATTTTCTCTCTATCCAACCTCCGCCCAAATCTATAACATTGAATTCTGGACTGTACATTCTCCTAGTTCTTCTCATCGATCCCGCTCTGTTCCCAATCGTGGATTCATCAATTCTCTTCATGTAAACTGAACTGTTCATTCCCCTTTTCTCTGCTCGTCGATCGATCCAGATACATGCCCACGGAATCGATACTCCTCCGATAAGTCAGATGTATTTCATCTTCCCCGATCTACGATAACAGTAGACGGATATACACCGTTGAACAGAATGTTAACATATATATAGATTGTATTTAAAATCCAAAGTCTTCCTCCCTATAACGACCATAAAGATTTCCAGAACTTTACAGAGCTCCTCTCGAAGTAATTCCTTTCTAAACCATAAAATGAATTACTGCTATTCAATCCATTTAAAATGAGAAATCACAAATCGAATAAGAAAAACGACCATGAGTACAGAATATTTACACAGAAAGAAAATAATTTTCATTACTGCATTCCTCCAAAATTCTTTCACAATTCTTTGTGTTTTTTTTTTTCTTCATTTCACACTCTATCTCTATCTCCTACATCTCTCTCCTCGAGCTCTGTGAGCTAACCCTCATCTAGGCTAAATTGGAGTGAACTAGGTTCAGCTATATAATCATCAACCAAAACTTGTATTTATATTACAGTGGATTTCTGTTCCCAGATCCTATGATTAAGGAACAGAGTCCTTAACAAACTCAAATGACCCCTACGAGTCATCAGTGACTCACTATTCATTAAAAAACCCTATCTTATCTTTTACAAGTGGAAAGGATCTAGAATCCTTGTCCATTATTCCAATTTTCCACAAAATAACAAATTATACAAGTGTGAGACCCTAGGTCTCTTTGAATTCTCTCAACTTTGATGAAGTCATGAGTGACTTCGTTTTCATGAGCCTATGCTCCTGCATCAGACTCCCCAGCTTAAAAAAAATTCATGGGCTCCTGTCCATGAGCTCCCTTCCTGCTACTTTTCCAGCATATACTCAAATATGAATTTGAGCAATGTGCTCATTCAAACAATCCCTTAAGCTATCTTCCAGCATTTTATCAACAAGTTTCTTGACTCCTCCAGTACTGTATCAGCACTGTGTCCTGACTGCATGTAACAGCCATATTCATCCTCCTCTTAATCCTGCATTCAAAACATATTAATTTCAAACAAGTCAACATGTCATAAGATAACTTCTGACATTTTAATGAATTCCTTGCATGAATTCTTGTTCAATATCTTCTTGGTTTGCTTCTTCTAACATCACCATCCTTGTTTTTTCCTTTTTTAAAAGAAAATCACGACCTCTGGTCATGTAACTGTGATCTTAAACCCTCGTGGATCCCATACTTTATTTTGTAATTGCTGCTGTCCACTATTTCTGTAGTGAACTTCACAATCTCTCCCAGTCATCCAAATGACTGCTTGAACCTCACCGTCATAATTCCTCTTACACCTCTGCATGAGATGCCATAGCTTATCGATCTCTTCATCCAGTCTATTTCTTTGCTGAAATACTCTTGCCTGGATGCCCTTTTCCATTTCAACTTTCATCTGTCTAAAAGTATAAAGGACTTCCAAAACTTTTCCTTTCTGCTGTATAACAAATTTACTATTGTTACTTTCCTCGTCATCTTCAAACTTCTGGACAATATTCAGTAACTGTCCTCTGTTATCATCTTCCTGTTCAAATGTTGCTCCACACATTGTTGTAGATATTGTTGCCACCTTTACTTCATGTATACCTCGAAAGATATCTTTTTCTGCCATATCATTCTCATGTTTGCTACTTGGCAACACTCCAACTGAGTCCTTTATACATTCATCATTGCCTATATGCTCCTCAAAGTACTTCATCTCTTCATCAAGGTTATTAAAACATAACTCTTCTACTTGAAGTCCCAATTTCCAATTTGACTCAGA
>JASDQU010187639.1:0-18188 GCA_032191745.1 Picea mariana
TATGAAGAGCCTAAAGAAGAAAGCACTTGTCTTCCAGAAAGTCAGAATGAAGAACCAAAACAACTTGATCATCCGATGAAACCATGCGAACCTATTGAGTCAGTCATTGTACCCAAAACTAGAAAACGTCCAACTTGGCTTGAAGCTACTCTACAAGAAGCAGAAATACTCAAAGATCCAAGTGGCACTTTCAGAGAAAGCAAGAAGCCCAAAAGATTCTCCATCTATGCAGCATGTATGAAAAAACGTGTAAATGAAGAACCCACCACATTTGAAGAAGCAATTTAGAAGAAACAGTGGAAAAAATCCATGACAAAAGAATACCAGTCTATCATGAAAAATGACATGTGGGAACTCGTGCCTAGACCCAAGGAAAAATCAGTGGTAACTTCAAAATGGGTCTATAAGATCAAACATGTAGTAGGCAGAAGTGTGGAAAAATAGAAGGCAAGGTTCATAGCTAGAGGGTTCTCCTAGATGGAGGGAGAAGATTATGATGAAACCTTTCCTCCTGTTTCCAGAGATACTTCTATTAAAGACATTATGTCTCTTGCTGCTTCCATGGGATGGAGTCTACATCATATGGATGTAAATACAAGTTTTCTCAATGGAGCAATTGAAGAAGAAGTGTACATTGAACAACCTCAAGGTTTTGAGGTACATCCCAGAGACACTCATGTTTGCAGATTAAATAAAGCCTTGTATGGACTCAAGCAAGCTCCAAGAGCTTGGTATGCCAGAATTGACAGTTACTTAATAAGACTTGGTTTCTCTAAGAGTCATGCTGATCCAAATCTATACTACAAGGTTGTGAACAATGCACTTGTGATTCTACTATTGTATGTTGACAATTTATTCTTCACAGGTGTGTTGGGCCAATTAATTGTTGTAATAAAGTCCCACATAAGTGTCAACTAGGTTTGTAAACTTATGAACTGCAGGCACAGTATGTGCAGGAAAAGGACATAAGTGTATCCTACTTTGTCTTTCAAGGAGCAAGAGAGCTAGGTGACCTACCAATCATTCATGAACATAAACAAAGCAATCACTACTCCACACATCTAATTAATAACCAAACCAATGAATCAACTATCTAAATCCTATTCTACGTGTGAAAAGCAATCAACATTTTAGCAGTACAGGAAAGAAACAAGAAACAAATAAAAATAGAATAGCAATTAACAGGCATATGTCTATATCAATCAACAATATGAATCCACTCAAGTCTTCATATAATCGTGTTACTAATCTATAATAAGACTAACCAGCTTGAGAGTAATTCCTAGTGTCTAACCTACCCTTAACCTGAAATGTTTACTTCACTACAAGCATAATAGGCTCTATGGTGCTACTGCATTCTTACCCACATATAGTAAATCAACGTGCAAGGGAATGACTCTAAATAAGCCTTGCCACAAATCTTGACACTTCAATTGGTGGGTGAAGCAATGAGATAATAATACTCTATAAACAAGACTTACAACGACCAATATGGAATGTAAACACACAATTTGCACTTGATTGAAAGTAAACTCTTTTCTCCTGAAATATCATCTTACTTTCGCTAAAACACCTCTAGAGGTCACACCACACTAAGCAACAAGGCAACTCAAATCTCAGAGACAGACTCCTATTAATAACTTGAAGGCCTATGCCCTTAATACCACATAGTCAGAGTATGGAAGTATCAACTGAATCCCTTGTGAATATAATCCTTTCTCCCAACAGTCAAAGGGTATTTGAAGTTTCCTGATATGTGACCAGGTCATCACAAAGCTTCTATCAATGCTTGATATTAATATTTCCTATTTAAGATAAGAAAAAGAGTCAGCTCCTTAAGCAGATGGAAGTTACAATATCATCATGCCTTACATTCCAGATCTTTGATTTTGCTCATAAAGAAGTCTTTATTAACTAGAGCCAACAATTTAAATACATCTCCAAGTTGACACACATAGTGGGTAATTTTAGTATTTTCGTTTAGTTTAGTGTTGGATCATATGAGCTTTAGATTTATTAACAAGTGTGTGAGGTATTTAGATCAAACATTCGTGGTTGTGTAAGCTACCAATAAATCATGGAACGTGTTTGGCTTTCAAGCTTATACAGAAAGGAGATATACATTAGTAAGATGCAAATATTAACATTCATTCACACATTTGTCTGTCTATATGAAAGCCTTCCATTGTACTAAGGGCAGTTTGATTTATAACACATGGAAATCCACAGTAAGTAATGAGTACACATAACTTAAATAAAACCTACAGTTTAGAAACCAGTCCACACAAACCTATTCATGAACACAACTACAACAAATAGAGAACGAATAATATACAAATAACTCAACTTACCAGGGGAGGTGGGTCCATGCACTCCCAAGTAATGAGTGGAAACAATTTAGTAACTCATAAATGTACAAACAAAATAAAACAAATCCTGATTGATATTAAATGGAAATCTTTATCCAGCTTACAACATATTCATCACAGTATGGAGAACGAAAATAAGTAACACAACTTTCTATTATTTTTTGCAAAGAGTATATCAGCCTGTACACAGAGCGAATCCCCCTATATATCAAGTTCTGAGCATTGATAAGATTACATCGTCTTCCCCTGTTCTTGTGGACTAAGGGGTAAAAATTATTATCAAAACCGAAGGATCTTACTGACCACGATTTCCTTTATCCAAGGTTATAATCTTAGGAAATCAATCTAACAAACTAGATATCGCTACTGCTCTCAGTTCCGACCCCGATCTAGTGTTGCGCTAGAAGACATGCCTATGGGTTGTCTTGAAGTTTCATGTAATGCAAAGGGACGTTGGGCACAAATGAAATGGTCAACATCCATCTCGATGGTCACACGAACAATACCCATATTGCCAAATCCATTCTGGGTGCGTGCATCTAGGAGAAGCCACAATCTCGGGTACCAGAATGTCTACGCTGGTATTGAAATGCCAGGAATAGTGCAGGAATAGCTGTTATAGTAAAAATGTGAGTATACTTTTATCATTGGTAAAATATAGCCAAAAGATCCTAATTAATTCATTAAGAACTCAAAATATCAAAATAAACAACTTTTACCTCATGCTAAAATCAAGATCTTAGGCATGCAAGAAGGGTAAAAGTAGGAGACAGTGAGTTGGATTTCAATGCCTAGGTGGGTGTTGACGATTAAAATTGCAATGAGAATTTCTCCCACACATTATTGCTAAACCTATTATTATAAGCTAAAGATATATATAATACTAGTAGGTGGGACCCCCTTGTAGATTGGAGGATCAGATCTGGTTCTTATTTGATGTTTATGTTGTTGTTCGACACTGCTTACAGGGTTCTACACGATTGATGAAATCTTGGTTTTGTTTGCGACATAATGGCAGATGGATAATGCATTCTATGTGTGTTTTTTCGTTGCTCTAAGCTCTAATTTTATATGAATAGCTTATACGGTTATGGCATTTCTATTTAAGCCATGAATCGTCACATGTTGTACCTTCATAAGACACATGTTAGTTATAACATGAAATAAGAGCAAGTGAAAAGAGACCTATGGAAAAATCTAAGGAAGAAACTAAACTATGCTACTATGCTACACTATATGCATTGAAATTAAAGAAATGGTGTTGGTCCTAACTAACCATTGTAGTGGCTATATGATTTATTGAGTTATATGAAAGCACATTTGATATGTGCTATGGTATGGTTGGCAATGGTTAAATGTGATATGGGGTGGCACATTTGGCAAGTAATGGATGTTAGTTTCGATGCATATATTAATTGAATGGATTAATGGATGGCTGGCTGGCGTGTACTAAGTGATTGAATGTGTAAAGGATGGAAGCGACATGCAGTATTGAATGAGTAAAGGATGGAAGCGATGTGCATTTACTGCATGTCACTCCATACCTCTCCCATTGGTCGTCAACCTAACTTGGTTATTGTTCAATTGTTGTTCACTGTGGTTAAGCTCTGATTTTTAGGCAAGGGAAGAACTGCTCGACCAAGCTCACGTTTTTAAGAATTTTTGGTTACAGGTATGTCTTTTTCACCATCCATGAACTCGCTCTAGTTATGAAATAGATATTGGCTCAGTGATGTATGGGTCTTTGCTTTTCTTGAGACTGGAAACTATGTAAACTTGTGATATTTCTCTTGAATGGTTGGTTGTGTGTATTCATTGTAAATAAAAAAAATGGATAGTGAAGTCACGATTTTATTGATGATTCTCTGTGGTGGAAGTCATGAAGGTTCTCTGTTGTCTTATGGGTTTTGGTTGAAGGGTTTCATTCGATCCAGACTTGCTAGCCATCTCCACATAGTTCTGGTAAACTTACTAGTCGTATTTGGTGTTATGGGGTTGCTGTGTTTGATTTTGAATCACCTTGGGTCACTGCATATCATTTTCACATGTAGTGGGCTTGCTATGTGGTTGGTGTCTGCACGGTGGGTTATGATGGCTATTATGCCAAGAGGCTCGCTTTAGGGGTTGGTTTCTATTTCATGGTTCTGCTTTTATATCAGCATTATTGTTTTTTTGTTTTGGGAAAATCACGAGGGTTATGCCCTGTGTGTTCTCGATGTTATTTATTGGTCCCCGAGGAACCTCTACTCCTCTGTTCATAATCTCTCCTGCCTGGTGTGAACTGTCACCTGTCTTGAAAAAAAGAGGTTATGTGGCCTGTGTGTCCACAGTGTTGTCTCGAAGGGTTCTCCTTTGTAGTTGGTGTGGTCGACTCCAGTCTCCCTGTGTTGCTTCCATTGAGCGAACCGTTGATTACTCAGAGCCCACCCTTCCTTATTTTAAGCACGATTTTGATAAATGAACCAATTATTTTTGGTCGGGCACAAGGTTGACTGTTATGAGTTAGTGGAGTATCGTCGACATTGGTTTATTATTGGTTGTCTCTGTTAATAACGTTGACAATGGTTTTTATGATTGGTGTATAATCACTGTATTCTTTTATTGTGGCAATTGATTTGATAGTTCAACATGGTTTAAATTGGTTGTTTTGAGAATTGGAATTGGGCATACAGTTGTTGTCTCCTTGTATTGGATTGATAGATCAACATAGTTTGATGTTTTGATTCAGAGTAATTAAACATGTAAAGTCACAAAAATGCTCTTACATTTTGAATGGTCTGTATGTTCCTACAACATCATATAAGTTGAAATGATGGTTGTTGTTAATGTGTGTTTAAATTGCCAATCAAGATTATTGCAATTTGAAATATTGATGATTGTGTTTTGGCTATCCACTGTGTATGTTTGATGGATATTGTGCACCGTATCGTTGATTGCACCATCAGAGATGGGTACAGGTTCTATAACAATATGGTTTCATTGCAATTTAATTGTTGAATTGAATCGAGGAATGGAATCGGGCACGATTTTAAAAGAACTTGTGTTTGTGTTTGATTTGAAGGTTTAATTTATGACGATGGTTGATGGTTTGGATGTTGAACAAAGTCGATACAAATGATTGTGTGTTCATTGGGATTGTTTAAATGTTTAAAAGAAGAAGTGAGAGGACATAAATTTTTTATACAGTTTGTTGAAAGGCATATTATTTTGAGTATGATGACACTGTGATTAATTGAAAGTGTTAAGAATTTAAATGTGAACAGTGAGCAAGTTTGACACACAGTAATGGTTAAATTACACATAGTGATTGTTTAATTGATCACATAAATTGTTTGGCTAGTGTTGAAACGTTTGCATTAAATACAGAATGGTTTTATGGATTACTTAATTAATTTTATGAACAATATCCGATTTTTTTCCCTACCATTATTTCACTTTTTCATTAATTACAATCCCTCGCCTTCCCATATTCATTACTCACTCCCTGTTCCTAAAATTTAATTACAGTTAAGAGGAGCTCTGTATTGTGATAGTTTAAGATCACATGGATGGATTATAGTGATATGTTCTTGGGTTTACATTTCAGTTGATTGTTTGTTGTATGTGAGCAGTAACCATGTTCTTTTCCCCCTCATTTTAACATTTTTTGCTCAATACAAACCCCTCACATATCCTAGAACCTTTGTTCACCCCCTGCTCATTGACAATGGTTAAACAATTTGTATGGATTGGATTTCATGAGTCTGATATGTTGTTGAGCCAAAATTTATTTCATATTTTTAAAAGAGTTGTCATGTATGGTTGTTAAAGAAACTATTTACTAATCAATCATGCATACAAGAATGAGTTTTTTCAGTCGAGGTAGCCATGGCAAAGGTAACCGTGGAAGAGGTAATTGGAACATGGTCCCTAGAAGGCCAAGATTCTCCATTCACTTTGATGTTGACTCGCAAAAATTAGGCCAGCTATTTCAGGCTGGGTTTTTCAATTGGATTGGGCAAGGAGTGGTCCAACCTAGGCCTGAAAGGCCTCCCTTCCAAGCTCCACAAGCCCCTGGTATTCCCGTGCCCCCTCATGTCTCATTGCAACCCGAGGTTCTTGAAAATGACGGATGACAATAGATTGTCCACCCGACAGTCTCCCAACATCGTGGCTGGCCCAATTTGTCTTTACCTGCTCCCCCGCCTATCAATCAAATTGTCCAAGATGCCCCTACCCACTCACCACTTCAGTCTTCCCATGCTAGCAAAAGGTTGAAAATCGAGGCCCACCATGCCCCTGACAAAGGAAAATCCATTGCTTCCCCTTCCTCACCCTCCAATGGCTCTGATAAATCCATGTCCTCTCGGATGCATTTGAGGGATGATTGCTCTCATGTGATCAATGAGATTAGGACTAAAGGCTCAACACAGCCAAAGGCAAATTCAAAGAGATCAAAAGGTGACAACAACAACAAGGGAAGGATTGCATCTTAGAGTGGGAAATATGGATTTTAAGTATTTATTTATTTATTTATTGTTGAGAACAGTTGACTTCAGAAATTTTGGACAACATGGTATTTTTGGATTTATGAGTAATATATTTTGAAAATAATTTCAAATATCATTGAGATAAATTGTCAAATATGAATGTGATGATGGGAGTCACAAGGAGGGATGTTTTGTTTAATTAACTAGTTGTGTTATGATTGTTAAAAGCTAAAGGGGAGTCACAAGGGGTCCGATTTAATAGTTATTATTTATTTAAAAACCTTTATTATGATTTATTACTTTTCCCCCTAACTAAAAAGTTTGTTGATTTTTTAGTTAACTTAACTAATGAAGTAGTTCAACTACTTCAACCAATTCTAATTTGCTTAAAGGAAAAAGGAAAGGGAGGAACACGAGGAATAGAAGGAGAAACATACTAAGGTTTTCTCTTGAGTTTTGTTGAGATAATTTAGTTTTCATTCATTCCTTAATTCATTAGAATCCTAATTCTTTTTTATGATAGCAGGGTCTTATTGTAGACAACAAGATTCAGGGCTGAATTACATCATTCAAACACTTGTTTTTCATAGGTGCTGATCTATCTTTGATAGTCTGTGTAGAATTTTTTGTTTGTGAATTAGTTTTCATGACTGACAAAGGCTATTGTGTAGAGTCTAGCGGGAAACAATGTGTCAAGCTGATCCACATTTTCATGTTCAGTTTTTGATTTTCTATCAGAAGTCCTTTTGTATGTTTCATCGGGGACGTCTAAGTTTGACTTTGGTCCAAAAATTTCTCAGGAAATTTTGTAAAGAGAATGATTCTTTGATGAATTGGAATAAAATAAAGGATTGCTTTATGTCTCATATGTGTTGATTTTTGACTTGGTGTCTTTACTTCTGTCTCTATATTTATTTCAACATATGATATATTTAGAAAATTACATTAAAAATGAGTTTTTCAACAAGCTTTTAATTATAAAAAAATAGCCTAAGCACTTGTAAATAATACTTGTGAATTATGATATCAGTTTTGATGGCTATAAACATAGGGTGATATTCCTGTCTATCTTGCTTTAGCCAAGCAAGATCTGAAAATGTTTGAGTAAGGTCATTTCATAACATTTATTTGGCGACCATACTGGGGAGATCTTCAATATCTCTCTGGTTAATTTTTATGCTTGATTAGCATCAAAATATATCTATTTTTCTGATATTTATTCTTTGACTATTTTATTTCTTAATGACCGTGCCTGTTGCATGGCAGACCAATATTGAGCCCGATCTTCAAGATCAGACCAACATTGATTTGAATTTGTTCAACACTATTTTAGACACTGCCAATACTCGTGCTAAGCTTAATCATTCATGGGCAACAATTGAACGAGATATTAGTGCCCAAGAACATTGGGAAGACAGACGTGGACGACCTAGAAATCAACAGTAACCTTCTTGTTACTTCAGTTTTGGCCTTACTTTCATGTCCTTAGACTCTCGTGTTTCTAGAAGAAGAAGAGGCTTATCACCTGAAATTAATCCCATTGCTGAAATAGAAAGAAGGAACGTTATGTTATCGACCCAACAAAGTGCTCTAAGGTGAACTTTATCTGATTCATCAAGTTCATCTTTCACCCCCTCACCTATCATCCACAAGATGGAATCTAGTGGTGGCTTTGGTGGCACTGGAAGTGCTTCCTCCTCTCAGTATTCAACTTCATCAGTGATTGGTAGCTTATATAGCCACCATATCCTTGTCCAATCTACCACAAATCCCACCAAAGTCATTAAAAAATATGGGCTTTTTTGTTTGAAGAAGACACCACAACCACACCATGGCATGTGTCCTCTCCTCTTAACCTAGCACATGCTACTCATACACTTCCTAAATTCAAAGATCATCTCCCTAGGTTCTAGGGAAATAACATTGTCACTACAAATGAACACCTGGTAGCATTTTCTAATTCTTGTCACAATATAGGAGCCAATGACAATGATACTTGCATGCGCTTATTTGTCAATTCCTTGGAAGGGAAGGTTGCAATCGATTTCTTTGAACTTCCTCCTAAGATTATGTCTACTTGGGATGAGTTAGTTTATTGGTTCAGATCCACCTATGGGTAATCTAAAAGCCCAGATGAGTAGTTACAGGAGTACAATAACATCGCCTATAAGGATGGTGAGACCATCAAGTCCTTCAACTTGCATTTCACTAAGTTATACAATCAAATACTTGAACTCATTCGACCTCAGAACCAAGCTGCTTTCATGCATTATTACAATGCATTACCTTCCCATATCATTATAGGCTTGAGGAAAATGCCATTGATAATCTCGGTTCCGCTCTACATACTTGTTTAGAGTATGAAGAATAGCTTGAAAGAACAGGTCTTCCCCAGGGAGAATCGGTTAAACAGACAGACATGTCCTCCCTCTTACAACTAGTAAATGATATGAATAATCGTATGATAGCATATGAGCGAAAAGGAACTGTCTCCCCTCTCACCCCTGGAGCTTTATCCTCTTCTGCACCCCCCTTTAGGAATCCAATTGAAAATAATTTTCAGCCTAAAGCTATCTTGCCTCAAAGTTGGTGTCACTTTTGCGAGGAACACCATGAGGAAGCCACATGTGAGGTAAGGAAGAGTGTCAGAGATAAGATATTTGGTAAAAGACCAGAAACTACCACCGTTGTCCTAGATTTTGCAGAGCCAGAAGATGTCATGATCATCAATAATAGGAACAAATCCAACGCTCCCAAAGGCAAATATGATCCTCCACGCAATTCTTCTAGCCCAAGCTCATCTTCACCAACTTCTACGGTTAAAGTTCCTAAGGTTCCTGTAAGTCAAGAAACAACTCCCCCTCTCCCCTCTTCCAAATACAATATTCTGAATTAGTTGGCCAACATCAAAGCATATGCCACCCTTTTGGACATGGTTGCCGTCCCTGAACAACAGAGGCATCTGAAACAATTCATGGAAGGAAAGGCTTCCATTGTAGACAACCTCTCTGAAGAGGAGAATGAAGAGGATTCGTCTGTAAATAAAGTAGGTGTACATAACTTTAGATACCCTGTAAAAAATCCTCCTTTTTATATTTCTGTAAAGATTATGGATAAAATCGCCCATTGTTTCCTCATTGATGGTGGTTCGGGCCCAAGTGTGATGTCAAATATTATTATGGAAGAGCTAGGATTGTCTTGTACAAATGAAAACGCCAAAAGCATGCTTTCCTATAATATCCTACAACAAACAACCATAGGTGAGATTAAGGATGTGACCTTAGTTTTGTGCGCACACCCTGAAATAAGGACAACCCTTAGTATTCAGGTAATTGATATGCCAGTAAGCAATTACTCAATCATCTTGGTAAGAGATTGACAAGCTTTAACAGGTGGATATCTCTCACTCGACGAAACACATTTATCCGTTCCTCGGAATGGTAAAAACATTATAGTCCTTAGAGAGGGAAGGATTTCACCTTACATAGAGAGTGTCCCACAACCTAATGTAATTTATATCGAAGAGGACCTAGGAGTGTATTTTATCTTTGTTGAGGAGGATAACATTTCCTTGGAACAAATTGATTTAGATGATGGTATGTGGCACATGCACTTTGATGGTTCATGCTCAAATGAAGGTAATGGAGCTGACATTGTCTTGATTTCTCCTGTAGGAAAAATCCATAGCTTTTCTTATAGGTTGGATTTTGCTTGCAGGAAAAATGTCACTGAATTCAAAACTTTATTACTAGGCATTGAAAACACCTATAATCTTGGCTGTGGTCACCTTTTAGCTTTTGGGGGATTCTGAGCTTGTTGTGAACCTTGTACATAAGATTTACTCCCCTAGCAACAAGTTGATGAAACGATACACCCAAACTGTTTGGGCACTTATCTCAAACCTATTATCTTTCAACATCACTCATGTTAAGAGGGAATTGAACTCGATGGCTGATCGGTTAGCTGTTTTTGTAGCCTCTCCTACTTGGAAACTTCTGCCACATAGACCTGATTGTAATTTTCAATCTCTATATCGTCCACATATCCTTGAAAATATATAATCCTGGAAGGTTTTCCCTAACGATGAGAGAATTTGTGCTTTCATTAAAAATGAACCTTTTAAGCTTAAGGGAATTATATTCATAGAAGATGACAAGATTCCTAAAGGCTTGAATCCCCTAAAGAGTTCATTTTCATCAAGTGATGTAGGCAATAAAGAGAAACAAAAGAAAGAGGAGTCAAAAAGGAAGGTGGGTGAAACCTTCTCCTTGAACATTGGGACACCCGAGCCTCCAAAGAATGTTAAAATAGATGCCCAATGTTTTGATGAGGAAAAATTGAAGTTTGCCAAGCTACTTGGTTAATTTCAAGATGTTTCTGCCTAGTCTTATGAGGTTTTTTGTGGTTTTGATCCTGGTCTTATACATCATGCAATTTCTCTCAAGGAAGGCATAAAACCAGTTAGGCAAAAACAAAGACCTATCGACCCTGCATTGAAAGCAACTATTCAAAGGGAGTTGGAAAATTTCTTGAAGGCTGGAATCACCTTTCCAGTCAAGTGCCCTGAATGGATTTCCAAACCGGTACTTGTTTCGAAGGTCACTAATCATATTAGCTTCTGCATTAATTTTCATACATTCAATCAAGCTATAATAAAAATTCCTTCCCCTTCCCCTGATATGGAAATGATTTTGCAACAAGTTGTGAGGTCACAGATGATGTCCTTACTTGACAATTTTTTTTGTTACAATTAGATCAAGGTAAAAGGAGGAGAGGCTTACAAAACCACCTTTATCACTGATTGGGGTACTGTGACTCATGAACGTATGCTTTCTGTCTTACCTGATGCAAGTACCACTTTTAAAATACCTATACGGATAACTCCTGACGAATTGATCAACATTCATATTTATCTTGATGATCTAATCATATACTCTAAAGGACCATCAATGGTCTCAAAAATTCAAAAATTATGGTTGGGCCCTTTCAAAATCGCTTTTGTCCTAGGTACTAACTCTTACATCCTAAAAGATTTATAGGAGCAATTATTCTCCTACGACACTAACGATTCCCACTTGAAACATTACGTGGAACCAACTTGAAACATTACGTGGAACCAACTTGAAATGTTTTAACATTGTTTGGATTTTTTGTATATTAGTAGTCTAGATCTGCTTTCATTTTTTTTTCTTTTTCACTGTTTTTCAATCTGCTTTACAGTAGTTTGATTTCTGCTTTTTGTTTTTAACAATGCTCTGCTGCTTTTACATTTTTGGCAATTTATTTCTGTTGTTTTAAATTTTTCATTTTATTTCTATCATGATTTTTATTGCTTTTTCGTCTTTTTGTTGATCTTGGTCAAGAAAAATATGTAGGATAAATTCTGCCACAGTGACACTCATGCAAGATATTTTTAGTCAATAACAATAAAGCTTACACAACTGTTACGATGTTCCCCCTGAAAGCACTTGAATTTGCTATCTGCTTTCACTGTTGTCTCATAAAGAAATTGGTTATCTCCCACTTCTGCTCTCCATTTCTTCATCCATTTGAGAACTTAAAAGCGCAAGTCCATAATTTTTCTCCTTGAAGTAAAGAGCAGATTTCATTGAATGATTATGCACACAGTGGTAAACCCCCTCATACTTAACATTTTTCATGAGTCATTCCTGATTTCCGGGTCATTTTTCCATTAAATCTGCTCACTTCCCTCTGTTGCATAATCTTCTTGGTTATATCTTTTGATCTAATGTTCTCAGTGTTCGAAACCATGAGTTCTAAGTTCTAAATATGTTGAAAACAAATTTCCCTGTGGAGTCGCCAGTATACTTCATCCAATTCTAACTTGCTTAAAGGTAAAAGGAAAGGGAGGAACAAGAGGAATAGATGGATAAGCATACAAAGGTTTGCTCTTGAGTTTTGTTGAGATAATTTAGTTTTCATTCATTCCTTATTTCATTAGAAGCCTAATTCTTTTTTATGATAGTAGGGTCTTATTGTACACAACAAGATTCAGGGCCGAATTACATCATTCAAACACTTGTTTTTCAGAGGTGTTGTTCTATCTTTGATAGTCTGCGTAGACTTGTCTGTTTGTGAATTATTTTTAATGACTGACAAAGGCTATTGTGCAGAGTCTAGTGGGCAAAAATCTGTGGCAAGTTGATCCATATTTTCAAGTTCAGTTTTTGATTTTCCGTCAGAAGTCCTTTTGTATGTTTCATCGGGGACGTCTAAGTTTGACTTTGGTCCAAAACTTTCTCAGGAAATTTTGTAAAGAGAACGATTCTTTGAGGAATTGGAATGAAATAAAGGATTGATTTATGTCTCATATGTGTTTATTATTGACTTGGTGTCTTTACTTCTATCTCTATATTTATTTCAACATCTGATATATTCAGAAAATTACATAAAAAATGAGGTTTTCAGCAAGCTTTTAATTATAAAAAAACAACCTAAGCACTTGTAAATAATACTTGTAAATTAAGATATCAGTTTTGATGGCTATCGACATAGGGTGATATTCTCGTCTATTATGCTTTAGCCAAGCAAGATCTAAAAATGTTTGAGTAAGATCATTTCATATCTTTTCCTCAACAGTGGGGAATAAATGGCCGAAAGAAGTGTATGGTGAGTGACAAAATGGGAGCTCAACAAGGTGCAGAGTCTCTCATCACCCAGTGTAATAAGGAATCAACTTTCGAGTTCAATATGAAAGATCTTGATCTCATGCACTATTACTTGGGACTATAAGTATGGCAGAAGCGTGGTGAAATCTTCCTTGGACAAGGAAAGTATGCAGTGAAAATTATTTCGAAATTTGGAATGATGGATTGCAAATCCATGGCCATTGCTATGACCAAAGATATAAGAAAAGTAAGAGTCTCAAATTCTGATCCAGTAGACCCGTCCCTATATCGAAAATTAATTGGGTCATTGATGTATCTAGTGAATACTAGACTAGATATTTGCTTTGCTGTAAACACTTTAAGTCAGTTCCAGGTGGAACCCAGACATGAGAAATGGATAGATGCAAAGCATGTTCTAAGATATATTCGTGGGATGCTAAACTATGGTTTAAGATACACCTCATCCAATGATATACAACTTCATGGATTCACAGATTCAGATTGGGCAGGGAGTGTAGAAGACATAAGGAGTACTTAAGGGATGTGTTTCAGTTTGGGCTCTGCTATGATATCATGGGTCAACAAGAAACAAAATTTTGTCACACTCAACACAACATAAGCATAATATATCACAACATGTGAGGCATGTACCAAAGCAGTATGGCCGAGGAAGTTGATTTTTGGATTATTTGATCAGGTATCAGATTTGACCGTAATATACTGTGACAATCAAAGTTGTATGAGGCTATCAGAACGCCTAGTGTTTCATGACCGGTCAAAACATATTGAGATCAAATACTACTTTATTCGTGATAAAGTCAAGGAAGGAGAAGTGAAACTCCAATATATCTCCACAGTTGAGCAGGTAGTAGATATTTTGACAAAGCCTTTGTCTAGGATAAAGTTTGCGTACTTAAGGGACAATATGGGGCTCGTGGAGATAACTCCCTTAATTGAAAGGGAAGAAATTGCTCCCCAGGTTGGGAGGGAGCACTAATATATTATTGATTCATGGGCAGTCATTTTCCAGTTTGGAAAATGGTCCAGGTTGGGAAGTTCCTTTCTAGTCCGGAAAGTGGTTCGAGATTTATGACGGACAAGCATTTTCTAGTTCGAAAAATGGTCTAGATCAAACAGTCATTTTCATAATGAAAATGGTTCGATAGATTGTTGATGTACCATAGACAACGATTCCCCTTGTGGCCAGTGTGGGGGGATGGTCTAGAACAATCATTCTTCTTGGCAGTTACTCTAAGTAGTGGTCAAGTAGAATGGTCTGCCTCGCCGAACAATCATTCTTTCGAAGTTCAGAGTTGTGAGTATTTTCAAAGAATGGTCTATTTTGGAGGTTGGTGTAGGACAGTCATTTCCTTAGGAAATGGTTTGGACAATCATTCCCTAGGGCAGACTCATTCTCTCCAGGTTGCATTATGATTAGTGCCGGAGGAATGGCCCATTTAGGTGAATTATCCAGGTTCAACTATCAAGGACAAACATTTCCTAGGGAATACTCATTCTCTCCAGGTTGCACTATGATTAGTGCCAGAGGAATGGCCCAGTTAGGTGAATGGTACAGTCTTAGAAATCAGGGACAATTATTCTTCTATGCTTGGGAAGAATAGTCCAGATAACCCATGGCTAATGTTTTACTTTATGAGGGAAGATGCTCTTCCAGATCTCACAGATGTGAGTGGAAGAATGGCCCAGATGAATTAGTTTGTATCATGATATTGTTTATGCAGATTGATATCAAATGATATGATTGTTGTAGAGACTGCATGTCTCTGGACAATAGTTGTATGCAAATGTGGTGGATGTGATCCATTGATAGTGACCGTGTGTCACTAGTTATTAGGAGTGTGCTACTGAAAGTGGTTGTGTACCACTGGATAGTAGTTATATACTACTATGAATAGACACAATTGTGTTCTATTGGATGTCATTGTTCCGATTGCCATGGAGACTATCTAGTTGGATAGTGATGATGGTGCTCGTGATTTGATCATGAGATAGCCTGTGTGGCTATGATGATGCTACCAATTGAATGGTCTATTTGTGCTCAAGAGAATTGCATTTAATACCTCTATAGATAGGAGGGAGTGTTGATATTATGGTATATGCGGGAGGTATTAACCTCCACTTGTAACCTTTGACGAGACTAGAATATTCTGAGAAGCAAGAGAAACCCTAAAGCCTTGGATAATAACCCTAGAAAACAAGTTAGTTTAATAGAATAATTAATATTGAGTTATTAGCCCCCAGGAAGAGAAGTCGACCTAGTCAGTTAAGATGGAGCAGTATAAATAGAGGGCGCTAGAGCTCATCAATCACTGACGACTGCATAAGGACATGAAGTGCACATGAGTGAAGGAGAATTACAACTGTTGTAGTAGTGACTTTGTCTTGGGTTATTGGTTTGGACTTTTTGCTTGGTCTTTGGTTATCCTTGCTTGGTGCGCTAGCCTTGGTTGGCTATTGGTCTGCTATCGAAATTATTATGTCTATCAAGGTTAAGGTGCTCAGGGGTGGAATTTGTGCCTATGGTTGGGTGACAATATTTCTATATTGTCTATGGTGAAACGAGCACACCCATTTTTCTAACAATTGATCCTTTGTTTGTTCAGTTCTCCCCCAAGATCCTAACTCCTTGCTTTGAGGTCTGCAATCTGTCCACCAAGAAGCCTCCTAGATAGTCCAGATAGCTCCTAGCCTCAACCGGGGGTCATTTGGCCTCCTACAAGGTCCCATGACTTACTGAACTGGGCTCGGTCCCTCCCCAAATTACAGAAGATGAGTTGCGGCCTCTTGTTGCAACTTTAGATGCACTCGACCTCCCCAAAACCACCTTTTCATCTCTCCACAGGCACAATTGCAACTCGACCTCTCTTGAAGATGGTTTTGATCCTTTGTTGCAACCATTAAACCTTGAACGCACCTCTAGATCACCAATGGTTATGCCTCTAAGGTAAGAGTAAACAAGGGTTGAGCTAGGGTGAGAACTAGCCCACTGAAACTCAACAGAATTGAGGGTTTACCAACCCTCCAAAGGACTAAGGCAACCACCTCCAAAAATAGAAAGGATAAATCCAAAAACAATTCTTGTGTGTTTGTTCAAATGAGCCTCCTCCCCCTTATATAAATCTTTCCTTTTGCCTTCTTCCATGTTTTTGGGTGACTTATCCTTCAAGTTAGGGTCTTTCGCCCATTCCTTTACCCAATGGTAGTTTATCCCTTAAGTTGGGGGTCTTTTACCCCATATTTTTCCCAATGGACACCTTTAAAACCAACCACTACCCTCCTTGTGCTCATTAAAGCCCCAACAAATCCCTTTTAGTTGGGGACTATGGCCTACGGGGAGCCCCCCAAGACACCACGTCCCTCCTTCGGTGGGGTCAAAGGGGAAGGGACATGACAAAATTTTCAACGAGAAATACAATAGAAGATTTTCTCTTTGGACTTCATGATTGCCTGACCTAGCCGTTTTGTCTCGTTTCCGGAGAGTAAACAAATAATCTCATCAGCACGTGTCCATGCATCACATTGATTTCCGAGGTGTATTTCAGGAATTTTACAACATGAGGAACAACTAAAGAAGGATCACTATCAAATTTTGGACAATATTCCAATCAATCTAGAGGGTAGTGAATTGGGTACCCTGGAACCCCCTCCACATCAATAACACTATATATTACATGAAATTCCCATGGAGCCATTTTTCACCACTTACAATTTTAAAACATGAGAGCTCAATTTTGATAACAAATGTATCTTCGTACCTTATCAAATATAGACTAATGGAGTCACCAAAGTGAGTTGTTGATACCTTCTCAATGATGCTTGTCTCACCTCACAAGCACATAGTCTCCAAAATCTTCAAAGAACAAGGTCTTTGTTCTTCCAATGGAGTCGTCAGGATTAGAATATATCTTCAACAATGCACCCTCATCCAGATTTGTAGCTTTTCTACAGATGTCTTTAGAGAAATAGACTTTTTCCTCGACAATGACACCAAAATGTTATCACACAAACCTGCACTTCTTGGGATAAGTTCCTAAAGCTCAAGTGTGGCCTTGGTGAAATTAAGAGGGAGGCCATTGTCACCTCACCAACCCTCTTCTACACTTTAGGCCGAATTAAGGGGGGCTTCCCTAGGATACGATTGATGAGATTTATGGCAATGAATTCCAAAGTGATATGAAGAGTAAATCCAATAAAACGATTTTGTATTTGATTAAGAAAATAAGGGTTATGGAATGACCGAAAACTAGTGCCTTTTCCTTGGGCATATGGGGTCAACTAAGGCTCCTCATTCAGAAATTACAAGAGGAACCAAGATGATGATTAGGTAGTTCACTACAAACCCTAATAGATCACTCTAGTTGTTTTGTAAATTTCAAGAAGGTCAAGGGGAAAAATCTCTACTAGAATTCTTCCAATGTCTTTGAGAAGAGATCTATCAAAGAAGGTAAAAGAGGGTGCACCAACATCACTAGACATGTACACCAAATTTTTAACCATTCAAGAATAAATACTGCAAGGAAATGAAGAGACCACTTACTCATCACATCACACACAAAGCCATCCATTCATTGAGAAACATCCACAAAATAACACCTTCATGAGAGCGCTCTAGCTAGCCATCCAAGCACAAAGAAAAAGAAAAAAGTCTGCAATAGAAATTTCAGAAATTATAAGGGATTTCTCCCCCATTCCAACCACGA
>JASDQU010187641.1:0-19441 GCA_032191745.1 Picea mariana
AGATGTTAAAGGTCAATGCGCCTAGTTTGTACATGTCTCATGATTAATATAAAATACATCGTTGCATGCAAACCGGCCATGATAAAAGAGATGGGGGACTAAACTTCACCAATTAGGGAAAGGGAGGGCCAAAAGTCAAGGGAATATTATATTATATTTCCTAAACCAGAAAGTAAGGATAATTATTTTATCCTAAGTTCTAAAGTTGGGGACAAGTGGACCAAAGTAACTTTCGATATGACAAGTGTCAAGTTGAGGACATGCATTCATATTGTCAAGACTTAGATCTTTTGGTCACTTTTTCACGAGGATTCTTACCAGTAGCTTGACCATCATTCTCACCATCACACTTTCAAGACTAGTTTGACGATGATTCCTTCCATCACTCAGTTATCCAATGAATGATTCTATGACCATTTTTCACTCACACAGTCAGTTATCCTGAAACATCCATTTCACCATATATGAGTCTATTTCTATAACCCTTTCCGATTGGTGTACCTAGTTATCTTGGAGTGGGATTGAAGAAGCAGGTTGTCAGGCCCGTGATAAATTCTCCGAGTGAGAGAATTGTTGGGGATTGATTCATGAAGGTGCTAAACTGCATCTACAATGCTTTGAGACTTTTGGTCCGGCCTATTGCAGAAGCCCTGGAAGGGAAGTGGGGTAGCTGAGGGACTGTTGAGTAGAGAAGGGACAGACTTCATTGGGTGGGATAGGCATGTGAGGAATGAGAGGATGTAGGATGTTAGTTGAGTGAGAAACTGAGACAGAGTCTTTCCTGTTGTCCATGAGGCTTATCCTAGTTAGGAACCCTTTACCTGGGTAGAGTTCAATGCCATCTCGGGGGTGACTCACTGTTGAGAGTGATGAACAATGTAGTCTAAGGCTGGGAGGTTCGTGGATGGTCTATGTGCAGTTGGTGACAATCTTTCCAGGATAAGTACCAATCGTATGATAAAATGATATGTTGCATTGTTATTTACGTGCTTATGTTACATTTTATCATATATGTGATTATAATTGCCTGTATGTTTATGGGTATTTTCCTGTATATGCTGCATATCTATGTTTACTATTATTTCAATATAAAATCATATATTACAAAATGTAATTGTTTGTTTATGTTATATGTAAATCTTTCGCAAGAGTGTTGTATGTATATGTTTAAGTTGCATGAAGTTTTAAGAGAAATATTATGTGGCATAAATCAATTGATTACTGGGTATGTTACCATTTGTTCCATAGTAAGAGAACAAAATTTTTCCCTAGAGTAGCATGGCCCAGTATTTTTAAGGCTGGGGATGTTACCAACTAGTGTCAAAGCATGAGAGATTGCTCTGGAGTGGCGCTCCCCATCCTGTGGATGGTCGGGGGAACGTTACAAATTGGTATCAGAGCTTCAATTTCAACACTAAGCTTAGATGGGCCAGAGGGGTTTAGTTGAAGTGAATATTCACAGAAGAGTAACTTCGATGTGACCAAAATTCAAGTCACAGAGAATCCATGGAAAATGTTGGCATGCTGGTGCGCGCAGTAAATTTTGGCACCGCATGGAAAACATTGGAATGCAAGAGTGTGCGGTAAATTGTGGCACCGTGCAGAAGATTATTATGTGTGGATGCACACATTGAATTTAGCCCTGTGCGGTGAGCACGCACATAGTAATGTGCACATGGGGTGCACAACTATTGCTTAACACAGAGGAGTTTTGTTGGTACGTGCATAGTATGAGTATAAGAGGTATCGCGATAGTGTATTCAATGGTGTGTGTAGATAATTGTGCATGATGGAACATATTGAACTTTGACATGGTGCAATGCATAGGGAGAAATTCATGTGGAGTATCGGTGCACAATACCAAAACTGTGCATAGTGGATATTGGCGCACAACACAAAAAATTGTGCGTGCAAGTTGTTGGCATGACGGAGAAGAAATGAATAGTGGCTATAGGTGCGCGGAAAAGCGTTTTACCTTGTGATATTGCTATGCACAATAAATATAAATGTACATGTCGAAGTTTAGTGCATGTGAAGTCTCTTGGAAGGCGATGAGTCTGAGTTTAATGTGCATAATATTAGAAGAAAAAGAAACACACAACCGCATCGAAGCATTAATTAAAAAGAATTCTGAGTTTTATATTCCTCCGATTCAGATAGATGAAAGTGAAATATAATCTTACAAGTAAAGTATACTATAAAAGAAAACAAGATTTATAACACCACTAGATAAAATTTGTAATAAATAGTCTAAAATTTGTTTCTGTATTTATATAATTGTATTAATCACAAAATTACAAAAAGGGGATGACAACAGTCATTTAAGTATAGGCCTATCATATATGGTTCTCCTTACCTCCGCTATCAGCTATTCAAAAATTCGCTGAAACATACTTAATTTTAGTTGAAGACTCACTTCATCTTAGCGATCTCCTCCTTTAAAGAATCTAACTAGACTGGTTGATTCTCTCCACACTTTCGGTCGTTTCAGCCGTGGATTCCTCCTTCTTCTATCGCTTGCTCCTTTTCTTCTTAGTGGCTGGCTTGTTGATGAATAAATCCTTCATAGTGGGATTCAGCCTGACTTCCAACCGCGAGTCAATAGTTGGCTCTGTGTGGAATTTAGTTGCTAGAATGTGCGCAAGGACCCTTTCCACCTTATTTGCAGGAAAGTCTAGCATGTTGCCTGGATAACCAGTCTCACTTGATTTAGCGTTATTCATGTATATTAGGTTGTGGATACCAAAATGATTTTACAAAGAGAAGAAAGTCGAGCAGTTTGGAGATTACTTCAGTTATGGATACGCAAATACCTTTATACTTGAGGATTGGTAATTATAGAATTCCAATTATGAACCACATACGGATTACGTACAAGAGAATTGGGTTTCCATGCTCAGCTAATCCATTTTGAATGATTAGATTTTGAGTTCATTACATGGCATCGTTCAGCTATTGTCACATGGCTGTGAAGTACCGAATGAGTGAAATGGGGTGATCTAACTCACCGTCACCCGCTCCACGAGTGGTGGATTTGACATGTTGAGACACGTGATACCGTGTCTTGGCGAAAGTGGTTTCGACAAACCACCTTCTTGCACCCATGTATCTCTAAAGGCACTGCGCATCTATGTTTTCAAGACTTGGGTCTTATCTAGAATTTTCATGGTGATAACACCAGGAAATTGGGAGAGATAATTCTGATGTGTATATTGAACCAAATTGGTGCATATTCTCATGAATTGTTGAATTGTTAGCCTGATAAGTTTTGATGGTTGCATGTTTTGCATATTTAACAACAACTAGATCAGATCAAACCAGTGCGGAGTCCATAGGAATGGAAGAAGCATCGGGGAATTATAGTCAGCAAGATAAGAGCAGAGGGGTGGATGTCCATTTGGGCATTGAAGGAATGAACTCCAACGAACATGGAGAAGAAAGGAATGAAAACATGAATATGGCTGAGACCATTAAGAATTTTCAGAAGGATGTCCAAAGCTACAAAGATGATAATGAAAGTCTTATGAGAGCTAAAGAGTAGCAAGATGACTTCAACATGAAGTTATTGGAGGGCTTGAACAGAATAGAAAATAAATTGGTTAAGGAGAGTAGCTCAAGAAAATATGGAAGTCACAAGCCTTCGAATGAGAAAAGAAAAGAAAAAAGTGTTAGTTGACATCACCATCATTCCCCAAGGCATTCCAATAAGAGAGCAGGTAACAACTCAATTCTATCCCCTGTCATAAGGTATAAGAGGTCTGGGGTGGATGAGTTGCTAGGAGAAATGAACAAAATCAAACCTCCTACATTTGATGGTGAGAAAAATAAGGATGAAGATGTAGAAACATGGTTGTTGGGCATCAAAAAGTATTTTCAATTGCTTAATTATTCTTCTCATGCAGAAGGCAGAATTGCTATCTATCAACTCAAAGGAAAAGCCTCCATGTGGTGGGATCAACTTGTGCAAGTTCAGCACATTGAAGAGAAAAGTGTTACTTGGAGGGAATTCAAGAAGTGTTTTGAGAAGAAGTACTTGACTAAGAGATACTATGACAAGAAAATGAAAGAGTTCTTTGAACTCAAGCTTGGAAGTATGACCATAGATGAATATGAGATAAGGTTTTTGGAACTGTTGAAGTATGTCTCTTTCATCAAGGATGAGACAATCAAAATTCAAAGGTATTTGAGTGGATTGTCACCGTTTATCAGTGAAAAAATACAATATGATGATCCTAAGACATTAGAAGAGACCATAAGGCGAGCCAAATGCCTATATGATCAGTAAAAAGCAAGGCCAACTTTCCAAAAGGCTTGGGAAGATAATAAGAAATTCAAGATGGATCAGAGGAAGAAGGGAGCTAAGCCACCATTCTTTAGAAATAATCCACGAGGATAGAAAATGCCTAAAGAACCTAGAACAATTGACGTAGGGAGTCAAGGGCCAAGGCAACCACCTATGAAATTTTGGGGTTGTAAAGGAGATCATAGGTTCAGAGATTGTCCTCACAAAGGTGAAAAAGGAAGGGTTGTTCACAATGTACAGCAATATGAAACAGTGGAGGACATGGGCAGATATGTGCCAAGGATTTATGCAGCCCTGGACAACAAGAAAGTAGAGTATTAGTCCCACATGATTGAAGTGGAAGGTATGATCAACAACCAAACCATTGCTATTTTAATTGATTTAGGAGCTAGTCATAGTTATATAGACCCTAAGATGGTGGAAAGTTTGCAATTTCCAAGAAGCAAGCATGGGAAATCCTGGTTGGTACAACTAGCTACTGGAGCCAGAATAAAATTTAATGAGATGGTTAAGTCATGCCTCATAGACTTGAATGGAATGACTACCAAGGCATATTTAAACATCTTTCCTTTAGGTTCCTATGAGAGTCTAATTGGGATGGATTGGTTGGACCAACATCACACTCTCTTAGACTGTCACAACAAAGCATTTACTTGCCTAGATGAGGAAGGGAAACTAAGGAAAGTACAGGGAATTCCCAGGGAAGTAACCATTAGAGAAATTTCAGCATTGCAGCTGAATAAATGTTACAGAAAAGGATGTCAAATAATTGCAGCTCATTTGGCAGAGACACCTAGAGATAAGGTGCCAAATTTGGAAAATTTTGAATATGTGTTCAAGGAGGTACCCGGACTACCCCCAAGGGGAGACATTGACTTCTCTATAAATTTAATGCCCGGAGCAGCGGCAGTATCAAAGACTCCTTACAGAATGAGTACACCAGAATTGAAGGAGTTGCAAATGCAGCTTGAAGAACTTCTGAAGAAGGGGTATATACGCCAAAGTGTGTCACTATTAGTCTCCAGTTTTGACTATATTTTTTCCTATATCATGTAAGATATACCCCCATTTTCATATCTAGTATCATTTCCTTTTGGTCTTACCATGACACATTTGACATCCTTTTACAACTAAATGGGGATATTCAAGGTATTCCTATGATTCAAGTTATTTTTAATGTATTTTGATATTTTGAACTAATATTGATACTAACGTGACATGAGTTAGATACTCGTTCCCTTGAAACAGACTTATCAGTTTCAGGTACCGGGTCACACTTAGTGGAGATGCTAAAGACTTGCACGACATGGCCAGATTGGATTGATAGTCTGATTCATATAATTGATTGAGTCATAACTCAATATGATGACTCAGGGTGAGATTGTAGAACTGTTTTATTATAATGCTTTATGATCAACGCTTCTTGACACTGTGTGTCATGAAGCTGTGAAATTAGTTTTAACTAACTATGAGTCATTTTCGGATCTAATATTTTCTTAGATTAATGCACCTATGTTCAAGAATATTTGGAGAGGATCTATATAAATTGAGATCACTCTCAAGAAACGTTGGTTACGATATGCTATGTGATACGATTTCTGATAATACAATTTGCTCTGCGTTATGTTATTCGTTGTTAAAATGATTTAAGTTTGTTTTTGAATTATGGAGCGTGAAGTATGAAACAATTTTTGCATGGAATAATCTGAGTAGCTCTAGTTTCATTTTAGGGTGATTGCACCTCTTGGTTGGGCCCACCAACAGGTTCCATTCGTTGTCTCTTTTCCATAATAGAGTTAGTTTATTTTTAGTTCTAGAATCTGCATGTGAGTTAGTTTTTGAACTCGAAATTACTCTGTTAAATTCTGGCTTACCCATTTTTCGATTAGATCATTTTCAGTTTGATATTATCTCATAGATCGATGAATGTTGAATGAGTTATTTATCCTTGTAGAATTTGAATAATGAACCAAGTGCTTAATCTAGATTTGCTATGTTTTCCAGTTTCCAGTTTGATCATGATTTAAAGATAATTTGAGTTTAGACTTACTCTATTCTGTTAGAATAGCTAGCTTGTAGTATGATTAAAGGAAGCTTCCAGTACCTGTAGGGTAAAATAGGACATTTATTTGTTTCACCTGTATTAGATTTAGAACTGCTTGATGCTTGGATTAAAAGGTTTTTAAAATGATTTCTCTTTTATGGTTTAGATAGATATGATGATGATTAGATGTTTAAGATAATGGTAGATAGTATCGGGTCATTACATTAGATTAGGAATAGAAATACCTTTACTTAAACTCATAACTATTTCCATTTGATGAATTAGACAAGATATGATTAGTTTTAAGATAATCATTAGGGTTCAGTTTCTAAGAGTAAGTTTGTGTTTTCTTCTCAGAATAACCTTTAGATAGGAATTAGAATATTACCAACACATATAGTGTAGCAGCTCTAAGTTCACTTACCCTAGTTTGACAATTTAGTGTTTTCAGGTAATTAAAAATCTTTAATACAACAGCCTGACATTTTTGGCGCCGTTGCCGAGGAGCTGTTTAGAAGGTAAGTTAGATAATTATTTTGGTTATTTTCTTAAAATGTATTTGGTTTGGTGTGGTATGTTAGCAGGTTGATGAAAAAGGAGCTGTGAAATGAAGGGTGAGAACCGACATATCTATTATCACAGGTTCCTCTGAAACTCAATCTTTTATCTAATATGTTTTCATGAGAAATAGAGATCATAGAGGTAGATTTAGGGGAAACTCAAAACAACAAAAAGAAGAAACATCCACCCAAAAAGAAATAGAAACTGAGACCGGAACTCTGGATAAGGAAACCATAGAGTAAAACATAGAACCAGAAAACACCACATACCAACAAATTCAAATTCCTGGTGATCCAAACTTGGTTGACACAGTTAATCCAGAAGAAGTGTAAGCTATTTTCAGGAACCTTGACACTATAGTTTCACAAATAACAAATGAAACTGTTGAATCAAAGGTAATAGGATCCTCAAAAGAACCAATGGGAGATAGCAATTTTGTTAAAAAGAATCCAGAAAGGTGGGATTTCACACCCTCACCAAAGAAAGATCAGATTGCATATACAATTTTTGGTAATCCTTTTAACATGGCAGAAAGAGGGAGAGAATTGGATAGAAGAGAACGAGGAGAAATTCATGTTGAAAATGAAGAATAAGAACAAGTAGAGACTGAGCTAAGACCAGAAACCACCTTTAGGTTTCCTATTTTAGATTTGGTCCAGAATGTCAATATGAAAAATATCCCACCTTCGACACTACCAACCTTTTATGGGAAAAGTAGTGAAGACCCAAATATCTTTCTTTTTGAGTTTGACATCCTATGCAGGGGTTGTAACTATCTCTAGGATGCACACAAGTTGAAGTTGTTTCCTGCTACCCTAAAAGATTATGCATTACGTTGGTTCATGAGTTTAGGAGAGTACAACATTAGATCTTGGGAAGATATGAAGGAATTGTTTTTAAAGAAGTACCGGGACTATTGTATACCCAAGGATTATCGAAATGATATTTTTAAAATGCAACAACAAGATGAAGAGAGCCTTGAAGATTTCTTAGAAATATTTACATATACTCTTCAAAAATCCAAATATAATGATCTCCAAAATGAAGCAATCAAGACTCTTCTCTTAAAAGGGGTTTCAGATGAGTACATTGACACTCTCAACTTAATGGCTTCAAGAGACATTTATCAAAAGGACTTTGAAGCACTCAGTGAACTATGTAGAACTTACTCGAGAAGTAGGGGGAAAGATGCAAAAAGTGTGAGAGAACCTGTCAACAAAAACACCAAAGTACCTACATCTGGTGGAGTTACTAGAATTGAATTGGGAAACCTTTTGGAAAATTTTAAAATAGACATTTTAGGAACGATTGGCTCTCAATTAGACACTCTGAAGATTTAAAAAAAGCAGGAAGAGGAAAACCCTGTATTAAGCATATTCTGCCCAAAATGCAGAAAAAGGCATCCTTTACGGGAATGTCCTTTGGACAATGTTTCTGTATGTGCAATATGTACTGAAAATCATAAAACAGAATATTATCCATCCTTACCAGGATTGCCAGATATATTCAAGGGAGGGGAAGCTCCAGGGACTCCATCTGCACCTAAGAGGCCTTGGCAACCTAGGAACTCAAATATGTATCAAGAACCATCCCCAAAACCTTCTGGTTACTATCCACCCTTCTCTCAACAACAACAACATCCATGGAATTGGCCAAATTGGCCTCCGCAAAATGTCCCTACTCAACCTTGGTACCAAGGATGGAAAGAACATAATTATGGAAATAACCAACAGCAGCATGCAGTACCAATTCCCTAGAATCCATGTACTCAATACCATTCAAACATACATCATCTATTGCCTAGTTTTACTCCACCTCCTTTACCACCCATTCAACAAACTCCTCAGCAGCCTCAGAATCCACCTTGTCCCACCATATTACCCACTCAACCCATTCCAAATCCTAACAACAGACCACCTCTGCCACTCCATAGTACTGATTTTCAAAATTACCCAGCTTACACCATAAATCCCATTTCCATACAAGAATTATAGCTGAGATATGGGAAAAATTTAAATAAAACGCAGCCTATAACAAGAACAACACCAAAGGTAATTATCCAAGAACATGAAGAAGAACCTGTAGATGATTTATCAAATGAGGCATATTTGAAAGATGTCATCATTCCAAAGAATAAAGTATCTGAATCACAACATAACATACAAACTTAGGTTCCCCAAACACCTCCTTTTCCTGAGAGGTTGCTCATTGAAAAACCAATTGTTCAATCTGAGTTTGACATCATGAATGAACTAAAGAATTTCTGTGTTAATATTCCATTGTTACAAGTGATTAGAGATGTTCCAATCTACGCCAAGACCATTAAATAACTCTGCATTTAGAAACCAGGTTGGAAATAGAAATATCCACCCACGATACACCTAGTAGGCCAGTCATCAAATTGTATTTCTGGAGCTCCTAAAATTGTGAAGGATGCCAACCCCGAGAACCCAATAGTTTCAGTTACTATCAAAAATGTTTCTATTGGTAACACTTTAGTCGACTTAGGTGCAACCATTAATATAATGACTATCAATACAGTTGAATTGTTGCAGCTAAGTCAATTCGTTCGCCCTACCCCTACAATTCTTGAACTTGGTGATAGAACAACTATAAAACCTGCCGGGGTCCTCGATGTCATTCTTGTTACATTGTCTTCGTGGGAATATCCTGTCGACTTCATGATTATTCATTCAAAGGATCCCACGAAAGTCCATCCAATCATTTTAGGGAGACCTTGGTTGGCTACAGCCAATGCTTTCATAGGATGTCGTGGTGGGGATATGTTCATCTCAAATGGCATTTCTTCACAGAAACTTACTCTTTTTCCACCTGCTCAACCGGTTACAGAAGAATTATGGTGGCTAAAATGTCCCTATAACAAGAATGATGAGGAAGAATATTTATTCTCTATTGATGAATTTCATGTGCTACAAGAACCAACAGAGGATGATATTTTAAGCCAATTTCTTTCTGTGACAGAAAATGTCGAGTTTCCACAAACATATTTTCAATACGATCAAATTTTCAGAGAAGAATTTCAAGAACAAAGTGAGTTATTTTCCTCGTTTTCACCATCTATGGTTTTCTCCATTGATGAGCATCCGGGGTCATATACCATTCCAGTAGAACTCATCCCAGGCAAATGTCTATACATCAATTCTGAATTAAGTCTTAGCCAACAGGAACAGTTAACAAATCTTTTGAAAGAACAGTCAGGGACATTTGCATTAGAGTACATTGATATGAGAGGAGTGCATCCTGACACCTACATTCACCACATATATATTCAACCAGAGATAACCCCAATAAGACAACCACAAAGGCGTATGAATCCAAACCTAAAAGATTTTGTGAAAGAAGAGTTACATAAATTATTAAACGTAGGATTCATTTATCCAATTTCTGACAGCAAGTGGGTTTCACCTCTTTTTGTGGTACCTAAGAAAATGACCGGGAAATGGAGAATGTGTGTAGACTTTAGGGAGTTGAACAAGGCAACCCTGAAGGACTACTTTCCCTTGCCCTTTATAGATCAGGTTTTGGATACTTTGTCTAGAAAAAGATACTTTTCCTTTCTCAATGGATATAGTGGATACAATTAGATTCAAATTTCTCCTGAAGACCAGGACAAAACAACATTTACATGTCCTTGGGGAACTTATGCTTATAAAGTGCTACCTTTTGGACTATGCAATGCTCCTGCTACATTTCAAAGAGAAGACCTTGGGATTTTTGCTAACTTAATTCATGATTGTGTGGAAGTGTACATGGACGATTTTACTGTTTATGGTAACACTTTCAAAGAAGCCTTAAGTAATCTTGATAAAGTCTTGATTCGCTATCAGGAATCAAATTTAACCCTTAGTCACAAAAAATGTAAAATGCTATTAACTGAGGGAATAGTGTTGGGTCATCATTTGTCTGCAGAAGGAATTAAAGTTGATCTAGCCAAAATTGAAGTAATAGTTAAAATTTCATGTCTAAAAACCCAAAAAGATGTGCGAAGTTTTTTGGGACATGCTGGATATTATCGTCGATTTATTGAAAACTTTACAAAGATAGCCAGCCCCATGTTTAAACTGTTAGCAAAAGATGCAGAATTTTGTTGGGATAACAATTGTCAGAATGCTTTTGAGAATTTGAAAGAAAAATTGTCCATGGAACCTATTCTAAGAGGACCAAATTGGTCTCTTCCTTTCCATATTTCAAATGATGCCTCAAACACTTCTTTAGGAGGAGTGCTTGGACAAAAGGAAAACCAACAAAACTATGCAATTTACTTCACTAGCAAAAACCTTACTCCCCCTGAATTGAACTACACTATAACAGAGAAGGAATTTTTGGCTGTAGTTCATGCCATTAACAAATTTCGTCATTACATCACTAGATATGAAGTTTTTGTACATACCGACCATTCTTCTATTAGATTTTTGATGAATAAACCTCCTCAAATAAATTGGTGGATTTTATTTTCTTTTTAGGTGATAGGTTGTGATCTAAATTCAATTTCTAAATTTCTGCAAGTAGGTTAGAGAGTCTCTGTTTTGAAAACAATCTCAAAAGAAATGTTGATTTTGGTTCGGTCAAGAAAAAGGCAAAATATCAGGTTTCGGTGGTTTAGGCGAGCCTCCAATGTGCTCATTAACCACCGAAAGTCTTCATTTTCAGCAGTTAAGGGGTCAAAGCTGAAGGCCAGTAACCACCAAAAGTTTGTGAATGGGAAAAATGAAAGCTCGTGCTTTCGCATGAGCCAGCTGTCAAAGATTGGCGGAATGATTATAAACTCAACCACTGAAAGCTCGCCATGCGGGAGATGATGCACGTTCGTGGCATCCATCCGAAAGGTTTGAAGCCCTCGTGTCTTATCAACCGAATTGGTCATTTCAAATCCACACAGGGCGGTGATTGGTAGGTATGATTGCATGGAGCTACCCTCCATTTCAGTTACAAGTACGTTAACCATCGTGATCTGGTCATTTCTGCATTTGAAACTATGATGATTTACTATGAATCCCGGGGATAGCTGAAGATAGCTACAAGATCACGATTTCATCAATAAATTATATTTTTCAAGAATCACGATCCCGCACTCTCTGAGGCTGGTCGAAGTGTCATTAAGTACAACAAGCATTCCCGAGTCAAGTAAGCCTGGTCGGGTTTTTAGGTCAGTTCGGAATCTATTTTATTTTAAGTATCAGAAATACGAATGCCACCGAAAATCTAGAGCTTCGGCATATTCTTAGTCAAGCGGTCGTCTGTGTTAGTTTTCAAAACTTGGTGTGTATCGCCCTTTTTTGTCGGTTTTATGAATGATATTCATTGTCTGCATAATTTCTAGAAGTTAGTATCTCCCAAACGTCTTGTTTCCCACATTTTCGGGCACAGTCAGCATCGACCCATGTCGAAAGCAAGACCTGTTTTGAGATCCGAGGTGGATGGCATTTGGTATATGGAAGCGCATCCAGAGGTGGTAGAGTGTTTCAGACAGACTGGAGTTTTTGCATACTGTGAGAAGTTGATAGCATTTCACCAATAGGTGGCTGAAACTTTTGCCCGCTCCTATGATGGAAGGATTGCTAAAGTGGGTAGGGAGGAAATTATCATCGACGAGGCATCCATTGCTGAATGCATAGGGTTACCCAGAATGGGAGAATGTTAGTTTAAAACCACCTCGCCATCAAACGTTGAATTCAGGTCATATTTGTTACCATTGCATAAAGATTTGACCTAGAAGAAGGATATTCCCATGTCCTATCTGGAACCAAAGTGGCAATCCTTGTTGAAGGCAATTTTGGTGTATATCACTTGTGAGGGGCACTACAATAGGGTAATTTATTACCATTTTAAACTGCTGAATCATTTCACAGGCAGAGGACACATAAACCTGCCTTACTTTTTTTATAAAACCCTGACTAAGATGGCAAGACAGGTGAAAGCCCAGCCTGATAAAGTTGTAAGCAGATTATCACATCAAGGGATGATTACCCTTCTTGCGAGAGAATCTCTACAGAGGAAACAAATTGAGTGGGGTTTCTTTTTGTTTTGGAATGAGTTTCAAATAGAAAGACCTCCAGAGATAGAAGCTAAGAAGGCTAGAGGCAGGAAAGCTCCTACCCCCAAGAGTAATCACAGGAAAAGGAAAGGAATCACAATACCCAGAGATACTATAAAATTATCCCCTGGCAAGAAGGGAGGAATCAAGAGGAAATTACAGTTTGAAGATAGACAATCTAAAAACCCTATCACAGGAAAAAACTTTCTCAATCTACCTTATAGTGACTTTGAATCAGAGCAGGGGGTGGCAAAGACCCAAGATAACTTGGAGATCAGATAGGATACAGGTTCTCGTTCAAATCTACCTTCATCAAGTCTTCTAGAGACCCATAAGCAACCAAAAGCAGAAGCTTCCTCAAGTAGGCCTAAGAAAGGTAAAACAAAGAAAATCAACAAGCTCCTAGAAGATATTTATGAGATGGAAGTTCTAGAGAGGGTAATAAAAAAAGACAACACAGACCTCACTGAGAGAAATGCTAAACTATTAAAAATGAATCAAACTCTTAAAGAAAAACATGACAAAATCAAAGATAGAAACAGAGTTTTGATCAGAGAAAACATGAAACTCTACAGGCAACTTAGGATTCTAAGGCTCAAGTTAAAAGAATTTAAATCACCAGAAGATGAGAAAACTAGGTTGGACACCTTGGCTAATTTATCCACCAATATAATGGACACACCAGAGCTCCCTACACAGCCAGCAGAAGTTCGTAGGTCTGCACGAACCAGGGCTGCAGCATCTAAGAAATCTTGAGCAACAGAGAGGACTTAAGGTAAACTTTTTGGCAATTTTGAATTTCCTTCAAAGTTTAACTTTCGGTGGTTTAGGCAAACAGGATGACTGTTCATTAACCACCAAAAGAGGTGCTTTCGGTAGATAACTCATCCAGAAACTTTCTCAGTTAACCACCGAAAGCCTGTGTGTCCAGAATGGATGAGTTTTTACACAGATCAAGGATTTTTTATATGAAAAGATTTGAGAGATTTTCGAATGAATATCTAATGAATTATCAAGTCTATTCCAACAATTATTTTTGACAAATTGAGAATAAAGGATATATTTCAAAGATTTATGGACATCTTTAATTAAGACAGAAAAGCAAGACACCTAGCCACATCAACAAACTTGACTTATTCTCTATTTGAAAGTCATCATTTAGCCTTGGGAGGCTGTTCTACACTACACAAACAATCAACAGAGAGAAATCTGGGATTGTCCTCATTTTGGGGAAGCATCCCACTTCTTTTGCAACTGAATTTTGAGTTACTATGTTTAGTACATTTGATCCTTGTTTTCAGAATCTTAGAACTACTTTGTAATGCTATAAAGCTTAAGATAGGAGATGAACCAGGGGTTCGATTTTGGGTTCTACATGCTGCTACTGTAAGAGAGACTTATTCTTATTATATGAAAAATTGCAAGCTTCCTTCAGTTGTGTTGTCAGACTTTTTCTTTTCTGTTCTCTGATATCTTATGAGTGAATGTTCTTTATTGATGCTTATTCAATCTGCATGTGACTGTCATCTCACTAATTGATTGATTAAGTTGAGAATCATAAGTTATTTCCTTAGTTCTTAAACCCATTGTGCTTGTTTTATATGAGTATAATCGGGTTCAATAGCTATCTTCTCTTCCACTTAAATCAAACCCTGTCCGACTGCATGATTAGAAGGCCTTGTGAGATTTTTTATTTCTAGACAGTATTGAACACACAGTCCAGTCCCTAGATATTCATCTTGATCCAAAAACCACATCAATTATTAAGAAAATATTTCCCAAAAAGAGTTAGTTACCAGGCATCTTCGACTTACAGCCTAGGAGAGTTTCCTGGAGTGATAACAAATTGGCATCGTTGTCGGGGAGAGGAGATCGAAGCTCAGCTTCTCTGGGAGACGACATAGATCTAATTCTTGATGATAGACAAGAAGTAGGCACTATCAGGTTGTACATTTTCTATCTGGCGACTCCATTGAAACGAAGTGGCTCCAAAAAGAGCTCACACCAGGGCGAACCCAGAAGGCCCATTGACAACATCAGTTCCTGATCCATAGAAAATCATGAGCAAGGGAAAAGATTTGCAAAGACAGGCTTCCAAATCTACAAGTGCAATTGATTCAGGTATTCCAACTGATACTGATCCTTCCATATCTAAAAACTCTTTGGTTGTATCCCCTATTGAAACTCAAAATCCCTAGGAAATAAAAAATTCATCTCAAGTTTCTAAGGTAGAAGAACCTTCTTTTTATTCTAATATTACTGATTCTGTCCTTGAGATTGACATTTCATCCCATCCAAAGGAATTGAATACTAAATCCTCCCAACAGAAAGAAAATTCCTCTTCATCTTCTTTTGATTCATCACCTATCAAACCTTCGAAAGGTGTCTTATACACTCACAGTAATCTGCCCTTCCTTGAAGAAATTCTCCATGATCTGTCCTCTAAGGGTGAAGAGAATTTAGCGTTGTTGCTTGGTCAATTTTATAAAGCCTCTTACTTTTCACCGTTCCTTGAACTTTCTGCTCAAGACGAAGTGAGAAAGCCATTCATTTCTAACTCAGGTGGCTCATCTCCTCCATCATCTCCCACAAGTTCCTCGTCGGTATCAATCTCCAAGACTGTCATGGCCGCCCCTTTGACCAGAATGGAACAGATCTTGGCAAACATATATGCCCCACTTGTATTGCCAAATCCCTTGTCTGCCATGCCAACAAGTGATTTTCAGAAATATATGCCAAAGTTTACAGGAGCAGGGAAGTATACGGCTAAAGAACACATTGAATATTTTTATGCTTATGCAGAAAACATTAATATTTCAGAAGAAGATGTGTGGACTAGAGTTTTTGTTCAGAGTTTGGATGGCCAAGCACGCAAGTGGTTCAAATAACTACCAGCAAATTTGATCACTGGTATTGAACAATTAGATGAGGTATTCTTGAAACACTGGGGAGAACGAAGAGATCTGTTATACTACATTTCTGAGTTTGTAAATTTGAAGAGAGGAGACGGAGAATCGGTCTCAGACTTTATCAAGAGATTCAATAAAATGTTTGGTAAGATCCCTACAGAGATTAAACCAAGCGATGCATCAGAAAAGATCACATTCTCTGCTGCCTTTGATTCAGAGTTTTGTCTTATCCTTAGAGAAAGACGATCATCCACGCTTGATTTAATGCAAGATGTTGCTCTCGAGGTTGAGTCTAACATTACAGCATCATAGAAGCTTAAAGGAAGGGCTGAGAGGAAGAAGGTTGCTGTTGAGTCCTCCTCCTCTTCCTCTAATAGTAAAATGGAAAAGATGGCTAAGATGTTGGATAGTCTGACATCCAAAATGTCCAAATTGAAAGTTTAGAATCAGCAACCAGCAAGGGCAAAAGAGCCAAATGCTTTTGCCCTGAGAAATCCAAATGCTTTTCCTTATAGAAGGAATAATTCACAAGTTCAGATTCTTCAAAGAGATAGGAATCCAGTTGATGAGCAGAGGATCATACCACCTCTTCAAAATGCAGTATTGGATGAAGATCAACAACCACCTCCCGATGAAATCGATGAGGCTGATGAGATAAACTGTTTTGGTGATGAGAATGATACTTCATTTTTGACACAGGTAGACTATGAAGAGGCCCTTATGGATCAACAAATTCAGGAAGAAAGTGTGGAAGGAGATGTCTACTTGACAGATGATCAGAAAGGTTACAACTTAAGATCCAAAAATGTTTGTCCAAAAACAACCATGGCTTCTCCTGAGAAGAACAAGGAAGATACTGCTCCTGTGAAAAGTAAAGAGGTTGCTGCCAAGAAGCCACCCACTCCTGAAAAACAGATACCCCCTCCAGCAAAATAGAAGAAGAAACAAAATCAGCCCCCAGTCAAGGAACGAGTCAGCCTCAAAGCTCCATCCAATGAGGTAAAGGTTTCAGATAGATCATCTTTCTCTTTCAATTTTGAATCAGAAATTCAAAAAGTTAAGATACCGATGCCTTTAACTGAACTCATGAAGAATGAAAATTTTAAAGTATCCATCTTAAAGTCTCTTGAGCCTAAGACTTCTCCATCTGATGATTTTGTGAACCTACAAGATGATAAGCCTAAAGTGACCATAGGGCCCATGATAGAAGACCGTGACGATTCTTGTCCACCATTTTACATATCCTTAAATGTCCATGACAAAATCCTTCATAATTGCTTACTTGATTCTGGGGCATCACATAACCTTATGCCAAAGGCGATGATGGATGAGCTTGGTCTCGAAGTCACCAAACCATATCAAGATATTTTCTCCTTTGACTCTAGAAAATTCAGATGTCTCAGCCTCATCAAAGATATGGTTATAAACCTTGCTCAACTGCCAATGAGGAGCATGGTTATGGACGTGGTGGTTGCTGATATTCCACCTAAGTTTGGGCTTCTTTTGTCTCGTTCATGGGGAAAAATATTAGGAGGTACATTGCAGATGGATTTGTCATATGCTACGATTCCAGTGTTTGGGGGGAAGCTAAAAATACTTTACAGAGAAAATCAACTTGCTTACATCATCAGCGATGGAAAGAATTCCGTCAATCATCCTATCTATGCTGCGGATACAGATTTTGGTTCATGCATCCTTCAAATTGATGATGGTCAATCAACTCCTATGCAGCTAGTGGAGCCTATTGAACAATAGCCTGAAAGTGAAGACATTTCAGTCTGGACTATGTACTTTGATGGGGCCAGCACTAAGGATTCGACAGGTGTTGGAGTAGTTTTGATCTCTCCTTTAAAGGAGACCATATGTTTGTCCTTCAAGCTCGACTTCAGAACTACTAACAACATAGCAGAGTATGAGGCTCTGTTGTTGGGATTAAATTCAGCCAAAGAGATGGGGATAAAAGGTTTGAAGGTATTTGGAGATGCAGACCTCATCATACAACAGGTAAATAGCACCTTTCAAGCTAAGCATGTCAGATTAAAGGCTTACAGGGACGAGGTATGGAAAGTACGCGATTCTTTTTCTGTTTTTGAAATTTCATATATACCAAGGGATATGAATCAACTCGCTAATTCTCTTGTTGTTTCAGCCAGCACATTATTTCCACCCATGCCCCCTAAGCTCAGTTATGAAATTCAAGTAAAATATCGACCCTCCTTACCTAATAATATCAAATATTGGAAAGTTTTTGAAGATGATGATGAACTCAATAGATTTCTCCAAGTGGTAGATGAGTTTTCTGATTTGCACATTGATCAGCAGAATATTAATGAAGAAGAATCACAGGAACCTGAGCTAAAGGAAAAGTTGGGCCAGCATGATATTGTTTAGCTACCAAACAATTATATACCTTGAGGTTTGGTACCCCTGTAAAGGCTTTTTGATCAGAATGATGTTCCTTACAAGCCAGAAAAAAAGGAGAAAGATCCAGCTGTTCAAGAGCATAACATAGGAGGTAAAAGCCATCCCAAGTTTATGAATTTGTCTTCTGAATTGACTGCTGATGAGAAATCAAAATACTGTAGTGTTTTGAAGGAGTTTTCTGATGTTTTTGCTTGGAAATATAGTGATTTAAAGACTTATGATCCCGATATTATTCAGCATAAGATACCTCTTGAAAAAGACACCATTCCTTTCAAGCAAAAGCTCAGACCTATCAGTCCTCTTCTACTGCCAGTGATTGAGAGAGAAATTAAAAAACTCCTAGATGCCAAGATCATAATTCCCTTGAGATACTCCAAATGGATTGCCAATCTGGTGATAGTAAGAAAGAAAAATGTCGAGGTCAGATTATGTGTAGATTTCAGAAACTTAAACAAATGCTCTAAGAAGGACAACTATCCTCTTCCTAATATGGAACACTTGTTGCACAGGATTTTAGGGGCCAAGGTCATGTCCTTTGTTGATGGTTTTTCCGGTTACAATCAGATTGTTGTCCACCCTGATGATCAGGAGAAGACTGCGTTTACCACTCCTTGGGGTACCTTTATGTACGCCAAGGTGCCCTTTGGATTAATGAATGTCGGGGCCACATTCCAAAGGGCCATGGATATAGAATTTGTGGGAGAAAAGGACAAGTTTGTCCTCATATACCTTGATGATATTACAGTGTATTCCAGCAGCCATGAGGAGCATCTGAAACATCTGAAAAGAGTTTTCTTAAAATGCAGACAGTTCGGAATCTCATTGAATCCTAAGAAATCCCAGTTTTCCCTAAGGAAGGGTAAGCTCTTAGGCCACATCGTCTCTGCAGAAGGTTTAATGATTGATCCAATACAAGTGGAGGCAATTCAAAAGCTATCCTTGCCGAGGTCAAAGAAGGACATTCAATCACTGCTCGGTAAGATAAATTTTGTGAGAAGGATTGTACCAAATTTTGTTGAATTAGTCAAACACATAACATGCATGCTAAAAAAAGGGTCTGAGATAAAATGGACAGACAACGCAAGAAACTCTTTTCAGGATATCAAGCAAGAAATCATTGAATCCCCGATTCTGATCAGCCCAGA